>APFE030606683.1:0-10135 GCA_000404065.3 Pinus taeda
CTCTCTCTCTCTCTCTCTCCACTTTGTCTCTATTGTTATGTCCCTCCCTCTCCCTCTCCCTATGCCCATCATTCTCTCCTCTACCTCTACCTCCTCCTCCCCTTCCCTCTCCCTCTCTCTCTCCATATCTGTCTCTCTTCCTCTCCTGCTCCCCGTCTTCCTCTCTCTACCCCTCTACCTCTCACACAACCTTTCCTCCTCCCCCCTCTCTCTCACTCCTCCTCCCCCTCCACCTGTCTTTCTCTCTCCCCTTCCTACTCCTTCTCCCCATCTATGCACCCACATATCTCTCTCTATGCCTCTCTTCCTCCCCCTCTACCTCTCCTTATCCCTCCCCCTCTCTCCCCCCTCTCTCTCACCGTCCCTCTTCCTCCTCTCTCTCTAGATCTCTGTCCAGCTCCCTCTATCTCACTCTATAAATCTCTTCCCCTCTCCCTCTCTCTCCCATTCTTTCCCTCCCCCTCTCCCTCTCTATCTCACTCTCTCTCTCTCTCTACCTCCCTCCCTCCTCTTTCTCTCTCTGCCCCCCCTACATCTCTCCACCCACCCCTGTTCTACTATCTCCCTCTCTCTCGGCCCACACTCTCATTATCTCTCTCAATCTCATTATCACCATCATATCATCAAACATAATGCATGACATTTAAAAAACAAAAACATAATCATGATTATCATAATCATATCATTTAACAAATACATCGACGTCATGTAGTAAACAAATACATATTATCAATTAGAAATCAATAATAATGACATTGTCTAAGAAAACCAATCACTATATCATCTAACAAACAATAAAAGAAATACATACATAAATATATACACATTAAACGTGCGAAAGATGTGAACATCATTTTATCTTTCAATGAAATCCTATTATCTAATTAGCAAAAGCACAACCATCATATCACATAAACAAACGAAAAATACTTTCATTTAAAAAAGCACATAAAATACACCAACATATACATATCATTACAAATAGAAAGCAATGTCTATACATAAATATCAATGTCATGTCATCTAACAAATATATCATATTATAAAAGAATATAGTTTAAGGGTACATTGGAAAAAATAATTAAGCCTCTTTTCACATTTAAATAATCAAACACATCCATTTCACATATCTTATAAAAATAAAGCAATTCTACTCATGAATAAATTATTTTATATCATCCAATTTACAAATGACAAATAATTACATGTAATAAAATAATACATAGATATCCTTTCACATTGTTAACATTTAGTTGTAAATAAACAAATTAAATTCACAAAAATATTCTTTTCATTATTATATAATTTCAAATCAATAAATAATTATACAAACACAAATATAACTAAACAATTCAAATATTATTTTATTGGGCAGGTAAAAGAATGTTGCAGCACTAATCTTGCCTGAGTTTGGTGGCATGGGAAAGGCTACCCTTGTTAGAGAAGGATGTAGATTTTCTTTTGTTAAGTTGTTTGACAATATAGCATCAACTCCATATATATATATTGAAATTGTAAAACTCCATATATATATATTGAAATTGTAAGGGTGAAAGAAAGCAAAAACAATTAGGAGAGAAGACCCAACACAGAACATAATGTTAATGTAGGTTACTGGTGTCATTCTATTGAATCCCTTTTCTGTCATTCTAGTATTGGTGTCTTTTCTCCCTGATAAAAAAGATGAAAATACAACAACAATAAATAAATTCCTTATCATCACAAGGATCACTATCAATTATAAATTATTTTAATGAACTGTGATACATGAAAATAAAGAAATGCACGACTATCTGAACATTATTTTTATTAAACAAAACAGGCTAACACATTTATGATAAAATGGACATTGATTTTATAAGGCCTCGCAAGTGAAGAAATGCTTACCTCTCATAGATGAATCCACACGCTCTGATAAATTTCTTCTCCAGAAAAACCCTCGCAATGGCATCTTCGACCATTGTTGGAATCTTCTGCCACGGAGATGAGATGGTCCAACAACCAGACTGGCAGGTCGTCTGTGTTTCTCTCGAGGGATCCATGGATGCAGAGGCTTTGGGATTTAATTTAAAAAAAAAAGAAAATCAAACAAAAAGCCATTGCAATTCAATTTTAAAATAAGAAAATAAGCGCTAAAAAACAAACAGAATGGAGCTATATCAATGAAATTAAATGATTATCTGTAACCTATACTCAGAGTGATCGAATCAAAGAGTTGGAAAATAAATTTACCCGCAAGCCAAATGATATGATGGAGGATGTGTCCCTCCCTTGGCTTTCAAATTCAACAGATTCAGAAAATTCAGATTGATCGGAGGGAGTGAGTCCAAATCCATATCCAGTCAGAGACCCCGCTCCCATCTTCAATGTGACCTACTTTACCGCTCCGAGTGGCCACCACCCAGATACCTCTTACAGATGAGTTCACAACAACATGGACTGCAGGCTCTGAGGAATTTATTGTCCAGAAAAACGCTCCCAGTGGCCACGGTTGGCATCTTCTAAGATGGTCATCACCTATGACAGGAGGGATTGCGAATGGAAGTTACGACTCCGTCGAGTCAATTGGGTTTTGTTGATTACTAGTTGCATAGCCATCTGCACATAATATTGTTGTGGAGGAGGCACAATATTTTTCAATTTCCTTCTCTCGAACATAAAATTGTGGAGATTTCGTTATATTTTGAAAGCCATTAGTAAGGTCAACACCACCCGGCACAGTCTTCTTAAATCTCCATTCCGAGAACCTTGTGGAGATTTCCGCACCTTTTAAAAAGATTTAGGAATCAGTATGGTGTAACATCCAGCCTGTCTTTTAATGATGAAAGAAATCAGGGTCAGAAATGAAACTCAACCCAAAGGTTCATAAGCATATATGCATGAGAAGCCTAATCATTAAACACATTGCCTCGATCTCGATTTCAATTTCTTTGGAATGATTGATGATCTTATTAAAAAATCCAAGAAAACAACTAGACACATAGGAAAACACTTTAATTCAATCTACAGAAATGAGCTATGTTAATGAAATTTCTCTCTTATTCATTCAGGTATACCAGAATCATTTACGTGTGATGGAGAGTCGAATCCCTCGGATAGATACGCCACAAGGGATTAACGTTGTCATATAGGAGTGTTTGTGAATGGTGGATTTGATACAATTGTTGCGAATCCAGATTTCATTCTATTTATCATCTGTATTCGTTCCCATATAAATGCAACCCACAAGAACATAATCTATTTCAAAACGACATAAAAATTCTCGGCCATCGCTCATATGTCAAGAAAGATGTGATCCGTTAAAGCAAGGTTTACCTCAAAAAAGCGTGAGATGCTTTTCTTGAAATTTTCGTACAAAGAGTTTGGGTTTTATTTTCAAGAAATGCTTTTCAAGAAATTCTCTACAGAACCATGTCATGTATACGCGTCCGTGCAAATTTGGAATGTTATGCTTGAATTTTAATTTTCGGTAAATAGTACATTCTGTAATATTGGCCTACGCCTTTCTCTGTAATTTTGGTCCACTTCTTCTGGCTGCTAGCAATTCAATTGATCTTACATGATTAACTATTTGTATAGAGACATTTTTCTATTTGTGTATTAACGCATTCAATTTAATTGACAGCTCGTTATATTTTTCAATTTCTCTCGTAATGCATTCAATATAATTGACCGTCTTCATTTAGCCTCGATATTAATATATTCAAATTATTTTTTTTTTAATTTTATTTATTTTCCAATTGAAAATCAATTTTTTTTATTGAATATTATACTTTACATGAAATATTTTATGTAATATAGGTTAGTTTAAGTTTTTTTTGTGCTTTTTACTATCAATAATTAATATTTTTTCAAAATTATTATAAGTGACCGAAGATAACTAGTTATATTTATCTATTTTTTTCATTTTTATGTATTCAATAATATTTTTTACATGTCTTTAATTAGGTTTCAATGGTAATAGATTTACTCTTAAGTTTTATATGCATTTTTTAATTTGAAAATAACAAGTTTTTTATATCAAATTATATATTTATTCTTTCAAATGTTATTGATAACTCAAAGTTAAGAAGAAGTCAAAATTAATTATATCGATAAATATGTTTCTTTTAAAATAGAATAGGGATTCCTAAAATTTAATTTAATTATTAAATATTATTAGATTTATGGTAAGACCATTAAATTTTCTATGGCCTTTTTAGTGGTATATGCAACTCAAGGACTCAGATTTATGTGCAAGGTAGTTATGCTCTTTTTATTGTTTTAATGAAACTGATTAATTAACAAAATATCATATGAGCAAGTTTCATATTTAATGAGTTATGGTTTTTTCGCCATGTGATATTGAGAAGCCATGACTCTCGCCCATGGTATCGTAGCATTCCCTATTTATAGATTAAGAAACTCCTTAATAAAGTGAATATAAATATTCATTGATAAAAATCCTCTTTGGTGCTTTCTGAAATAAATATATGCTTAACTTATAATAATAATAATAATAAAATAGCTAATTTCATGATTTTTTAAATATTACCATTGTGAGATGTATTAACATACACTAGTCATTTAATTAATATAATTGTTCTATTACCTAAACTTCTAATAAAAGTTTGTTATTTTTTTTAATATTGATAATTTAAATACATTTTAAATATTTTAAAGCTACATTAATATTAAAGGTTTTAAATATTTGAAAATACAGTTTATAGTGAATACTCTGGTGTTTACCACTTTTGTTAATGATAAGGAGAGTGAGATAATTTATCTTATTTTGGTTATTGGATTTCTGTGTTTAAATTTTTTTAGTATAGATTCTTCTCAAATAACATGCACACTTTGCTTTGTATAGTTTAAAGTATAGAAATAATTTTGATTTTTTTTTGCTTCTTACTTTCTCTTTCTCTTTTTTTTTGTGGTTGTAATTTTAGATATATTATGTTAATTTTTATTTTTATTTTTTTTATACAATATTGAACAATTAAAAGTTTATCCTAGAAGACTAGAAAGAAAATTCTTAGTTTAAAGAATGTATTCTTTAGAGAAAAGTTTTCTCCAATCTTGCATCCTTGTATTTTCAAAAAAGCTATAATTTATTCTAGAGAACTATATGATTTAAAAGATTATTTTATTTCGCTATACCATAGCTTATGTACTTGACATATACAAATATATTTGCATGCTATGCATATCCACTATAGAGTAGATTCATTTTCATTTTGAGAACAACTTTGTATTTATACATAAGGTGATGTCGACTAAAAATATCAAAACGTTACATTTTCTTTACTCATGGTTGATGTTGTATTTCACATCAGTACTAGATAACAAGAAACAACTCAACAAGACTACACCCCCCATAATAAGAACTTTTAGCAGTATTTTTCCTTTTTAACTAGTGCAACCATATAAATTAAATGAATTGTATACACATTAATCCATGATAAGCATAAAAACTCTTACCCCATTATACATATCACATTACCAAGATAAAAATAATCACAAAATATAACTAAATTATAAACTTATTTTAAATATTCTATGACTTTTTTAGTGGTATATGCAACTCAATGACTCAGGTTTATGTGCAAGGTAGTTATTCTCTATTTATCATTTTAATGAAATTGATTAATTAACAAAATATCATACGATGAAGTTTCATATTTAATGAGCTATGGTTTTTTCGGCATGTGATATTGAGAAGCCATGACTCTGGCCCATGGTATCGTAGCATTCCCTATTTATAGATTAAGAAACTCTATGTAACGTAGATATAAATATTCATTGATAAAAATCCTCTTCCATACTTTCTGAAATAGATATATTCTTAACTTATAATAATAATAATAATAATAATAATAATAATAATAATAATAATAATAATAATAAAATAGTTTATTTCATAATTTTTAAAATTTTACCATTTTGAGATGTCTTAACATACACTAGTCCTTTAATTAACATAATTGTTCTATTACCTAAATTTCTATTAAAAGTGTGTTATTTTCTTTAATATTGATATTTTAAATAGAATTTTGAATATTTTGAAGCTACATTAATACTAAAGGGTTTATATATTTGAAGATACATTTTACAGTGAATAGTCAGGTGTTTACCACGTTTGTTAATGATATGGATTTGTGTGTTTAATTTTTTTTAGTATAGAGTCTTCCCAAATAACATGAACACTTTTCTTTGTATGATTTAAAGTGTAGAAAGAATTTTGATTCTTTTTTCCTTCTTACTTTGTCTTGGTCTTTTTTTGTGGTTGTAATTTTAGATATAATTTTTTAATTTCGTTTTAGTTTTTATACAATATTGAAGAATTAAAAGTTTATCCTAGAAGACCACAAAGAAAATTCTTAGTTTAGAGAATGTATTCCTTGGAGAAAACTTTTCTCCAATCTTACATCCTTTTATTTTCAAAAAAAGTATAATTTATTCTAGAGCACTATATGTTTTAAAATATTATTCCATTTCACTATATATAGATTATGTACTTGACATATACAAGTATATTTGCATGTTATGCATGTCCACTATAGAGTAGATTCATTGTCATTTTGAGAACAATTGTGTATTTATAAATAAACTAATGTCTACCAAAAATATCAGAAGGTTACATTTTCTTTTCCTATGGTTGATGTTGTGTTTCACATCAGTAACGTATAACAAGAAACAACTCAACATGACTACACCCCCCATAATAAGAAATTTTAGCAGTTTTTTTCTATTTTAACTAGTGCAACCATATAGATTAAATGACTTCTATATGGATTAATCCATACATCTCACATTACCAAGATGAAAATAATCATAAAATTTAACTAAATTATAAATTTATTTTAAATTTATATGCCCACATTACCATGGAAATTCTTAACTCAAGTAAATATCTCTTCTTACAATAGCATGGGCCAATAGGATGGCTTATCAATACCACATGTCCAATATGATATATGTTGATATTATGTTTTCTATAATTAAACAATTCGGCATCAATTAATTAAAATAGCATAATTGACTTGGAGATAAATCTTAACCGTTGATATGTGAATACTACTATGAATTTTCTAGCATATTCCATGGAGGTTAAATCTCTAGCATTCACGTAATAATTGTTAATAATTAAATTAAAAGTGTGAGAAGAATATTCTAAAACAAACATGCATATGAATGTAATACGAAAATGCACAATGTAATCATTTAGGGCATGAATTCTCTCCTTTATGACCTAGATTTCTTCTTTATGACTTCTCTCCCTTATACCTTAGTTATCATCCATTATGAAATCTAAGATCATCATCTAGTGAATATGGAGGACTTGTTACAACCAACAAAACTTAAATTAGACATTTATTTGGACAACAAGATAGGGTTGGTACAAGATCATGGATTTTGTATTTTGCCCCTTTTTAAATATAGTAAAATAAATAAAATTGACACATACCTTGAAAACTGAAAAATATCAATCATAGAAAAAAACAAAGTCATGATCGGAACCATATTCTTTAGAGGATATAACTAATTTGACCATCGATGACCTGATAATAATATGTATATCTCTAGACTGAGATTTATTTTTAGTACTCGTAGATTCATGTTTCCTGTGTCTTAGCTTGAATTGAAGTGTTGAGTTTCTTATTTTCATGGAAAAGTTGACTAATACACTTTTTAAGACATGGGACAATGAGAAAGTATTGCTAGTACCAATACATGTTCTTAAATTATCCTCATTTGAATGGATTCTGATTCGAGGACTGTCATCACAACAATTTACATCAACACAAAAATCCAAAATTATCTTGGACCCGTGGGCTATTTCTTTTTGGCAAGATTTTAGGATGAGCCTCAATGTGGAAAAGCTCATCATTTCTAGGACTACTTAATTGTATGTTTTTCCTTTTTCCCGAAATTTTCCTCTGAATTTGTTTAATCTTAACTTTGCATTGAGGGCTTTGTTATGATTGATTGATCTCTTCTTCATGTGTAGATTCTTTAGGTAAAATTTAGGCCCAAAGACTTACCCTGGAGGGTTTCACTTCTCTTTCATCCTTAAATTCCTATTTTCATTCCATATGTCAGACAATAGTACACTTGTTCATGCTTCTAGTTCAGTGAACACCAGTAGGTTTGAGAGTTTTGACATTATTATCATTTGAAGCACAAGGATTTTCTTCATGAACTAATTATTCACAATCATTCTATACTGAATGATGATATGGTTATTGAAAAGGACTGTGAAACGAAGGGTTATGCACCCAAATGGTGTCTAACTAGAAGATAGGTTAAATTGTGATGAAAAAGTGATCATTCAAAGTTCTTGTGATGTGACTGATATTTGCAGGATATTTTAGTTTGGAACTTATATAGATAAAGGGGAAAATTATGTTTATGTATGAGAAATGCCATTAAGGACCTTTTGTTATAAATAAAAACCATAATATTTCACTCTTCATAAGTAACATAAAATGCAACAAAAGCACTAAACTACACCATTTATATTTCAGATAGGAAATCAACATACCTTTCTCATGATATCCACAAACATAAATAACTGTAAGTTGCTTCGAGGGAATGTCACACATTGCACAATTTTTAGACCATTTCTCTCTCTCAAAGGGAAGATGAGTAGTTGCTGCAATGAAATCAATATTTGCATCCATCTCTATATCACCCACTCGAGCTTTATTCATATCAAAAGAAGAGGCAAAACCTTGATAATCCCTTTACTTCAACTCTGAAACAACTGAAGTAAATCCCACTAGCTGACCTAATGGAACAAGTTTGCACATTCAACATATGCCTCTACTATCTCGGCTCAAATGGATTTAAACTTGATAAGGGGTGCCACGGTTAGAATCCTAGACAGTTTTAGCCAGGAATCAAGGTGAAACATAGAGGGAAAATGCACAACAAGTGGGTTACCAAACCCTAACTTACATAGAAATGTAAAAAAATATGAACAAAATCAATGAAACAACAAGGTAATAGTAACCTTGAAACACCAAGGGATTAACTCAAACATTGATAGTTAGGATCTATGGTACATAAACATTAGTAGATGCCATATATGAGTGTCTATGAATGGTAAATTTGAGAACAAAATGTAGAAATCAAGATTAATATACCTAATGAGCATGCCAAATCACCCATAAAACTATGACACAAATCTATAAGGAATAACCCTTAGCCCGTGTTAGTGTCCGTATCTTCATCCCTCCATCAGTGATCAAATTTCTCTTTTTGCATGCATATTAGGTGTCCCATCGGATCACCTGCATTCCATTAGGTCATGGATCAACTGATGGTAGTGGTTCATTATCAATTTCCCTCATGGAATTTACTTGCTAGCATGCTTTCACATGTTTAGGCCATTTACTGTCATTTTGTCTCATTTCAATTACCAATATCAATTTTAGGGTTTTTAGTCTCACTAGATCTAGGGTTTTCCACCATGGTAATCCAAAACACAATAAAAGGTCAGCAGGCACATGAGGAGGTTTTATAAGTTCATAAGATCATAAATTTACTAATGATATGACCCAATAAATGGTTTTTACCTCAAAACTCTATTTTAAGGTGAAAACAGAGTTTTTTTATTTCTATGTACAAATTTTATGTAATTTAAAGTGTTTTCTATATGTAATAAGTTCCAGCCACTGCCCTTGGTCACCTTGCCAACTCCAACCACTACAAGAAACAAAAGCATCAATACAAGTTCATCAAATGATCAAGAAAAGCCAATTCAAATGAAAAACGGAGTTTATGAGCAAAAGCGACTTTGACATTATAAATGTGGGTTTGAAATAAGGAAAAATTAAAAGGCATCCATATATAAAGCGAAAACAGACTAGTCATCTATTTCATTGTGCAAGACATCCATGAAGAGCTAAAATCACGATTTGGAGGAAAATTGGACAAAAGAAGGTGAAAACTTTGTTTTTCTAGCAAATCTTCTTGACGTTGTGCATCAAAGGTAGTACGCTACGCATAAGACTGGCGCTGTGCATCAGTGGGTTTGTGCAAGTGTAAATTTACAAGGGCATTACGCATTGGGCCCAGTGTGCTGCGCATCAGTCAAGAAGCTGCCAAAACATTCCAAATCACCCAAAACCCCTAAAAAATGTTGCATTTC
>APFE030606690.1:0-21987 GCA_000404065.3 Pinus taeda
GAATCAAACTAAAGAAAGAAAAAGGCAACTTGAACCATCAAAATAATCTAAGACTGGAATAAGGAAGAATGCATTTTCAAAAGAGATTTAGAAATAAAGGGGCAACCACTCTAGCTAACTATTGATTAACTACTGAGTGTGGTTTTCGTTAGCATAGACGCTTTAGCAGTCTCAACTGATGGGCCCTTCAAACCTGCTTATGTAGAGATTTCCTTCTCGCACTAATCTATCTTGCACTAGTGCAAGAACAAAGATTTATGCAGAGGGTATAAATGGTGTTTGTACTAAAAGCATTTTCCTTCGTGCAAGGGCTTGAACTTTCGCAAGTTCAGAGCACTCAGATCCTGTGACAAGAAACTAGTTCTTGCACTAGATCAAAACTTCTTACACTTAGTATTTAATTCTTGAAATAAGAGCTTAAATATTGCAAGTGTTGTGAAATCAAATTGCACACATAAAAATGAATGTTTCTGATTTTAACAGAGTGCAAAAATAAAGAAACAATCCTTATAATTTATCTTGACATGAAGCATTAATGAAAGAAAGAAAACTACTGGAAGTAAACTAAAAAGGCTTGCTGCATCACACCAACGTGCACTGGTGCAAGTTCATTTCTCCTGCTTGGACCAGGCGGAAAAACCAAATCAAAAAGAACTGCAGAAAGTGAATAGTACACCAACGTGCACTGGTGCAGGTTTATTTCTCCTGCTTGGACCAGGTGGGGAAAACCAAATCAAACAAAATTGCAGAAAGTGAATAGCGCACCAACGTGCACTGGTGTAGGTTTATTTCTCCTGCTTTGACTAGGTGGGGAAAACCAAATCAAATGAAACTATAGAAAATGAATAGCACATCAACGTGCACTGGTGCAAGTTTATTTCTCCTGCTTGGACCAGGTGGGGAAACCAATCTAAAATCAAATGCAGGAAAATGAATTCTAATTACTTCACACTGCGGATATGCTTTCACTCAAACAAGAATTCATGTGCTGTAAATTAAATCACACTTGGCAGTATAAACATAAATTACAAGAACAGAAAATAGGGTAAATATGCTAGGTTGGTTGGGCCCTAGCCAACCAACGCATTTCCCTTTCAAATAGAAACACTTCTCAGCACTTTACCAATTCATCAACTTTCAAACAAAAATATGATTCATGAAACATAAGGCAAAGCTCCCTTTTTTAGTAATTCATAGAGGAAAATACATGTGTGATTACATAGTCCAACCCAGATTTAGGAGATAACAAAAATACAAGCCTGTTACCACCTCCCTGGTTATATCTTTGTTCTATATAAAATTATCAAAAACTATCTCATTCTATTTACATTCCTAATTATATAGATCCTTGGCCGAAGGCCAAAAGGATCATTTAACCGATTACATAATTGATGTGCAGATTTTAGCTTTCGGCCTTCAAAATTAGGCAGTTTAACAAAACTGGTCGTAGCCAATCTCCAGTTGTTCGTTCTTCATAAATCTGATCTCAATTACCTTTGGATTGCCTTGCTGTCATAGCTGGAGCTCGGTTGCCTTCAGATCAAACCTGTTGTCGTGGCTAAAGCAGCGCAAAATAAGGTGGTGATAAAGGAGGTCTGAATCTGCTGCAAAGACTCGTTGTGTTGGAACCAGTGCGAGATCCTATTGTGCACTAAGATCAACGGTCATGGTAAGAACCTGACTGTCAAAACAACATTAGAGATATCAATAGGTTACAAGAGTGATTATAAGAAAGAAATCACGTAATAAATAATTAATAAATGCTAAGTTAAGTTAAAAATATGAAATATAAAGTTCATGCGAAATATGTCATCATTCTTGTACTAGTGAAAGATGAGGGTGTATAAGAGAGGTAAAACCGTGGTAAATGGTCATGATTTAGGAAGGAAAAAATGGTCAAAAGGGGGAAAATTAGGGGGCTAACATCCTCCCATCCCTAAACTATTGTATGTCCTCACACATCTCTTTACCTCCGCAAAAAACTTCAAAACTTTAAGCACTCCAGCTCCATCCTGCTCTAGCATACTATCATCACCCTACAATGTTTCAATCTTCTTCTTTCTGGTGTTCTTTCACTTATCGGTTACCTTCTTAAGTCGCCTGAAACATTGTGCAGCTCGGTACTTCTAGACTTTAACTTCCCTTTTCTTCTTCTCGATTTCTGCCTTTAATTCTCCTTTGTTCTGTTCTTTGTCCTCCTGTGCTTTGGCTACAAGCTGCTCTAAATTCTGCACTTGAAGCTCTAACTCAACTACCCGAGCAACAAGAGTTACCAATTCCTTCTCTTTTTCTATTTTGGCAGGAGCTGTGTCTTTCTTAGAGACCTGCATATCCACCATGGTTGCATCAGGAAACTCTTCTCCCTCTGATCCCTTTTCTTCTAGTTCTTCCTCCTCTGGTTCTTCTTCTTCTAGTTCTTCCTCATTTGGTTCTTATTCTCCTACCTCTACTTCTTCTGCTTATTTTTCAGATTCCACCTCTTCTTCTTCTTCTTCTTCTTCTTCTTCTTCTGCTTTATCTTTTGTGGGGTCCGCCTCTTCTTTTTCTTCTTCTGTTTTATGTTCTGTGGGGTTGCCTCTTCTTTTTTGGATTCCGCCTTTTCTTCTTTGGATTTTTCCTTTTCTTCTTCTTATATTTCTTCGTTGTCAGATTCTTCTCCTCTTGTCTCTTCTTCTTCTGCTTCTTCGTTTTCTACTTCTTTCTCTGGTTCTTCTTCTCACACTGGTGCTTCTTCTTGTACTGGTGTAAGAGGGGATTCCACGCCATGTGGGGATTGTGGTTCTTTGCTTGCATCAGAGACTTTACTCATTTTCTATGGCTTCTTGATAAAATCAGCTAATAGAGCATCATCCTCAACCTCTGCAAAATTTGTTGCGTCTGCAAGGAATGACAAGTTGTCATTTTCGGGGGTCAAAGGGGTCTCTTCAGCTCGTGCGCTAGTCTTCCTCTCGTTTGAAGACGAGGCCTTCTATGCTTGTTCAGATCGCTTCCTTTTTTCACTGGTGCAAGAAGGACTTCCCTTTTCATTTTTGCTCAAGCCCTTGCTTGTGCTGGCAGGGCCCTCTATCCCCTTTCTAGCTATTGTCCCTTTGTGCAGCTACTTTAATAGCACTTCCCATGTCATACCTTTCACTTCTAACTGTTTCAAGACCAAAATTTTTATTAGGCTGTGATCATATAACCTTGTGTCGGCCTGGTCTGCCCTACCGTCCTATACATTTTTAGCCATTTTCTCCATGCTTTTGAGCAGAAAATAGGGGAAATTCATCCTCCACCGAACATGCTAGCCTACTTCAAAATGTTTCAGCATTCTAAAATGATATACCAAAGTGTGGGTGTATCTTCCCTCACAGGTCACAAACTTTTGTAAAATGAAAAGGAGGTCTTTCCACTAATTCAACAGGGCACTGTGTGGAACTTCTACTTTCCAGTCTACCTCTATCTTTTAATTAACGACGAAAGACTTCCAACGTTTCCTTTCTAGCTTCTGATTCTTAAACCATTGTTCTCTAGTGTTCTCTGAGCCTGTCACTGCTGCTATGAATTCCTCTGTGACTTTGAATTTGAGAGGACCAATTTTCACTCGGTCATTTCTAAAACTCCTTGCGAACTGTAGAGCCACTTCTTTATCATACCCGTCAAACAACTACAGAAACAGAAGAAAACCTGAGTCTCACAATAGTGCAAGACTATTGTGTTACTTTGTGGTTTGCTCTATTTTGCTGAGAGACAGGAGTTCATTTCGAACAAGCGGCATTGCTGCTTAACAACTATGAACAGTTGAGTTCTAAAATTTTACTTGCAATACTAGGGAAATCCTTATAAATAGAAATCTAATTGTTTGCCATCCTTTCCATCATATCACTAGTTCATTCATCGTAGTTGCACATCATCTTTGAGGTCAGGCCAGATTGGTACTTGCGGCGGTGGTTTAACGGCTAGGGGAGGGAATAATTATGAGTGAAGGACGTTCAGGATTATGGTGGATAGGGGTAATCATGTCCAAGAAGCGGTTAAAACATTTCAGCATTCCTTCATAATTCAAGAAAAGAACTTAGCATTTATTAAAAAAGGTCATGATTTCTAACTTAAAAACACGTTATACTTTAAATAATTTTCTCCTATTTAGTATGATAGCATAGTTACTTCGCCGGTTAAGTGAAAGGACTTCATATAAATTTCATGATGACCACTTTCCTATGCCATATGCTATAAAAATAACTTGTACTATGTTGTTGACAAGGTGCATGCTTGCACTGATCTGCTTGCACCGCTTAAATCATACTATTCTGCTGGTACCTTTCTGCTAATTTTATCATATAGGACAACATGCTTTCACTAATGCAAGCATAATATCTAAAAGCATAGAATTTAAATAAAATGTAGGCTACATTTCCACATGACTTCCTCAACTTATACTAAAAATCTGCTTCGCCCTTTCTTGATGCTTCAAAGCATATCCTTTTGCTCTTTGTGTGTGATATCTTGCAATAAATTCATAGGGGAATAAAGAAGTCGGAAAGGGGAATTTTCAGAATGGGAAGGAATTCTATTATAGGGATTCCAAGAATAGTACCAAAGAGGGAAAAAATAGAAGTGGGATAGGGAAAAAATTTCAAGTTTAAAGTGGGATTTCTTCCAAGCGGATAGGGTAAATTAGAAGAATGTGGGAAGGTTAATCATTCTGGGATTGAAGAAGAAAACTGAGGGAATATTACGAAAGTGGAATATGAAGAAAGGTAGAAAATTTTCTGGAACGTCTGCCTGCACTAGTGTAAGAAAAAATAACTACAATGAAAATTAAGCATTACTTTAGTAAAAATATCCATGTTAATTTCCCCGACTGTATAAAGGTTGGTTCTGTTGAACCTACTTTTACTTGGTGGTAGCTAGCATATCTAAAGATCAAGCAACATTTTCTTTTTATGAGAGATTTTTGATCTTCCTGCCAGCAAGCTAGTTTTCAGGTTTATCCTTCTGCAATCATGTCATCGAACTGATTTTCATAATTATAGGAGAATATTCCTTTTTCTCATTTTATTTATTTATTTTTATTTTTATTTTTAAGAAGAAAGAGAATTTATGTTTTC
This sequence comes from Pinus taeda, assembly GCA_000404065.3. Lineage (NCBI taxonomy): Eukaryota > Viridiplantae > Streptophyta > Pinopsida > Pinales > Pinaceae > Pinus > Pinus taeda. Next base: position 5,091 of record APFE030606690.1, read on the forward strand.
AAAAGGTTGGTATTACCATTCACCACTACCGCCCCAAATTGCTGTTGGACTTGTTGTGTAAAATCTTTCCTGGTAGGTGGCTGAAAATACTTCTTTAACTTGTGCCCATTTACCAAGAATACTGAACTTTGTCCATCAATAGTTTTAACTTCTACTGCTCTATTCTCAAATACTCGGATAACTTCATAAGGTCCCATCCAACGTTTATGGAATTTCCCTTTAAAGATTTTAAATCTAGAATCATAAAGGAGCACCCAATCACCTGGTTGGAATTTCTTTTTCTGAATAGACTTGTCATGCCACCTTTTGCGTTGCCACTGAATTAGTATGTTATGTTGAACAACATCCCTACGAAGTGCATCTAACTCATTTAATTGGAGAAAACTCTGTTGTTGTGCCTTAGAGAGATCTAGTCCTAACTGAACTACAGTTCTGAAAATTTTGATCTGGAATTCAATTGGTAACAAAACCTATTTTCCATATACCAACGCATATAGTGTATGTCCCATGCTATTTCTCTAAGTGGTTATGTATGCCCACAAAGCCTCTTGTAATCATTCAGCATAGTCCTTCCGATGCATATTGACTATCTTTGTAATAATGGACTCAATCACTTTGTTCGTGGATTCTAGTTGGCCATTTGCTTGCAGGTGATACAGTGTGGATTTCCTATGTCGGATCTTATATTGCTCCATCACACCCTATACCAAATTAGAAATAAACTGCGAACCATTGTCAGAAAAATTTTCTCTAGGAACACGAAATCTAGTAAAGCTTTCAGTAAAAAGAAACATCAAAAACAACTTTTTCTGTAGCAAAAGAAACAACTTTAGCTTCTAGCCATTTTGTAACAAAATCTCTACAAACGAAGATATGATTTTTACTTAATGATGTTGGATTTATTGGCCCTATAAAATCAATAGCCCATTTTTCAAATGGATCAATCATAAGTTGAGGGCATAAAGACATTTCATTGGTTTGATTAGGCTAGCCCATTCGTTGACAACTATCACAATGCTTGACATACTATTTGGCATCCTTAAACAAGGAGGGCCAAAAATAACCAACACACAATACTTTATATGCAATCTGCTTATCAGCGAAGTGGCCTGCACAAGGTTCATCATGACCAGATTTTAATATGTCAAACACTTCCTCCTCTCTTACACACCTACGGATAATCAGATCTAGACTGGTATAAAAGAGTCCCCTTGAATCCAGGAATATGTAGCACTTTTTTGAACAATACTCCTCTTTTCACGAGTGGACAAGTGGGGTGGTGTTTTCCCAGTAACCAAGTAATTAGCAATGTCAGCAAACTATGGGGAATCTGTTGACATAGCAAAAAGATGTTCATCTGGAAAATCATCATTAACAGGAGTTTCTTCACCAGGATTATCTAATCTAGAAAGAAAAGTTGATACAACATTAGATTTTCCTGGTCTATCAACAATAGTAATGTTAAATTCCTGCAACAATAGTAACCACCTAGTCGCTCTACTGCTAGTTAATGGTTTATTCATAAAATATTTAATCACTGAATGATTAGTATGTACAAATAGTTCATATCCTGTAATATAGTGCCTGAACTTATTAATTGCAAAAATTACAGCTAAAAACTCTTTCTCTATAAATATATAATTTAATTTAGTGGAAGCCAAATTCTTAATAATATAATAAATAGCATAGGATTGTTTATTTTCCTCTTTTCCTAAAGCTGCGCCAATAGCCAAGTCTGAAGCATCAAACACTTCCTCCTCTCTTACACACCTACGGATAATCAGATCTAGAATGGTATAAAAGAGTCCCCTTGAATCCAGGAATATGTAGCACTTTTTTGAACAATACTCCTCTTTTCACGAGTGGACAAGTGGGGTGATGTTTTCCCAGTAACCAAGTAATTAGCAATGTCAGCAAACTATGGGGAATCTGTTGACATAGCAAAAAGATGTTCATCTGGAAAATCATCATTAACAGGAGTTGCTTCACCAGGATTATCTAATCTAGAAAGAAAAGTTGATACAACATTAGATTTTCCTGGTCTATCAACAATAGTAATGTTAAATTCCTGCAACAATAGTAACCACCTAGTCGCTCTACTGCTAGTTAATGGTTTATTCATCAAATATTTAATCACTGAATGATTAGTATGTACAAATAGTTCATATCCTGTAATATAGTGCCTGAACTTATTAATTGCAAAAATTACAGCTAAAAACTCTTTCTCTGTAAATATATAATTTAATTTAGTGGAAGCCAAATTCTTAATAATATAATAAATAGCATAGGATTGTTTATTTTCCTCTTTTCCTAAAGCTGCGCCAATAGCCAAGTCTGAAGCATCAGAGGAAACATGGAAAGGCAGAGACCAGTTAGGACCTCTTCAAACTGGTGCATGCACTAAATTTTCCTTCAATGTTTCAAAAGACTGTTGGCAAGTTGTGGTCCAAGAAAATTCGCTATCCTTAGCTAGAAGTTGGAAAAGAGGAGCAACTATCTTACAAAAAATTCAATGAATCTCCTACAATAAACAGCATGTCCTAAAAAACCCCTTACTTCCCTTTGAGTTTTGGGTGCAGGAAAATGCATAATGATTTCGATCTTTGCTGGATCAACTTAGATATCTTTAGTAGAAATCAAATGGCCAAGTACTATTCCCACTTTGCACATTAATCTACATTTCTTTTCACTCAAGGCGAGATGGGCTTCCTGACAATGAAGAAGTACTTTTTCCAGGTTTTCGAGAGCTTCCTGAAAAGAATCACCAAACACAGAAAAGTCATCCATATAAATTTCTACAAATTCTAGATTAGCAAAAATGGCCAGGGATGGCCTTTGAAACGTAGCCAGAGAATTACATAAACCAAAGGGAAGCACTTCTTCCTGGGTTTCTTGAGACATAGTTCCTTAATAATCTTAATGCAAAATAGGGATCTCTTTGATGGATTGGAGCAGAGGTATCTTAAAGAAAAGATTTTGAAGCTCTGATGCCGAGCTAGTCTTAAAAACAAGCTCACTTCTTTCCATTACTAGCCTCTCTGGGAAGGGAGACTAGTTGGAAGAAGGTGGCAAGGATTCAGAGGTAAGGTCTACTTAGTGACAACTTTTGCAGAATGATTAAGAGTTTCTTCTTCTTCTTTCTCTTCAACAATCACTTTAGGTTTCTTTTGATTTTCGTATGTTACAGTCCTTCCCGATCTTAATTGAATACCATGAACCCCAACTGGAATAGACTGGTACTCGAATAAAGGTGGGTTTGTTACATAGATCATTTACACTACTTTATTATTGTTAAGATTGGGCATAGGCTTAGCAGGCAACTGAGGAGGCCGAAAAGGTGGAGGTAAAGGTAATGGTGGAGTAGACTGACTCGAAGGTTGAGGCATTGGATAAGGTGCATGGGTAGATGGATATGATTGCATGGGTGGCTAGGAGGAATATGGAGAATGAGTTAGCCCTCTCTAACCTTGTTGCCATGGTTGAGAAGGTTTCCCATGCTAATATTGGTTTCCATACTGCCACTGCTGATTAGTGTTAGGATAAGAATATGCATGTGAATTATATCCAAAATAGTGTGGAGAAAATTTAGGAGCCATACCTGCACCTACCTGAGGCCAATAAATTTTTGCTCCCATAGCATACAAGTATTCAGCTTTAGACTGTCCCCCTATAAATACAGCTTTAAGTCGTGGTATAGAGGGACATTTTTCTGTGATATGGTCTTCTGCAAAAATAGCACACATATTAGTTTCTTTCAAATTAAGAGGACATCCTTTAGGAGGATGCTTGTCTCTACATTTAGGACAAAAAATACTTAATGACTCTTGTTCCTTCATGAGTTTTTGCTGAAATTTTAAAGAGTCCAACTATTTGGTAACAATATTCATTATATCAATTTTCATGTTTTCCATTTTATTTGGTAGTCCAATAATCATCACATCAATAGATTCAATTATCCTATTTCTATTTTGAGTTCCTCTATCAGATCTATATTGATTTCTTGAGAATTTCCTGCATAATTCACAAATTTGTTTGAAAGTTTGCTGAGAAATATCACCTTGTCCCAGCAGATTTAAATTATTTCTAGCATTATCAGTAAGTCCTCTTAAGAACAAGGTTCTAATAGTATTGGAATCAAGCTCAAGTTTCGACCTTTGTAAAATATACATAAACCTTTCTAGATAGTCTTCAAGAGTTTCATCATCCTGTATGATTGTAAAAATCTCATCCTACATGTCCCAAGCTTTGCAATATTCTTGATATTTAGATAAAAACACTCTCTTCATCTAATCCCAAGAGGCTATAGTGTTTCCTCCTAACCCCATAAACCAACACAAAGCTAAGTCCTTGAGAGTAATAGGAAATAATCTTAGCTTCTGAGCATCAGTTGAATAATCATAACTTCTACACAAAATATCAAACTCAAATGCAAAAGAGTCAGGATATTCATGAACTTTACCATGGAAATGAGGGAGAGCCGAAGGTGTAATGTTCTTCATTTGTGCCACATTATCGGGGTCCACAATTGGAAACACAAAAGTGGATTGTTCCCACTTACCTAGTTTTCATCAATCCTTTCCCCATGATCTTCATAGTCTGCCATTGTTTCCCTTTTTCTCCCAAAAGACTGAACCACACCTGAGCTATTGTCACCAGAATCTAGGTGGACTATTCTTGCGTGATGGGTTTGAATTGGATTGGGCTTCCTTCTCACAGAAGGAGACCCAATATGAGAATGGTTTTCAGAATTCTTTCGGCCCTTAGTGGGCTTTGAACCCCTACCTTTCTTAGGCATTCATTTCAAGAAAGAAAGAAAAATAAGAAAACAATTTCTAATAAAAATGATGTTAGAAATCAATCAACACCAGCAAAATTCCTTCAAAGAAACTTTTCCAAAAAAAATACTACAAAAATGAAGGAAAAATTACCTCTATTATATAATTAGAAAATTCTTACCAAATCAAATCGCCTCCCTGACAACGGCGCCAAAATGTTGGGTGTACAAATTTCACTTAAGAAAACTCTTCAACACTTAATTATCAACCCTGGGAATTCGTAAACTTAGAGACAAAGCACAGGAAATGCCAGAGATGGTATGAATATTTCTAATGTCAATCCCTACTTTCTTTAAAGGAAAGATTGCATAATCAAACTAAAGAAAGAAAAAGGCAACTTGAACCATCAAAATAATCTAAGACTGGAATAAGGAAGAATGCATTTGCAAAAGAGATTTAGAAATAAAGGGGCAATCACTCTAGCTAACTATTGGTTAACTACTGCGTGTGGTTTTCTTTAGCAGAGTGTTATGAAACCAACTCAAGAAAAGATAGAAAAGATAGATCAACACCTTAGAATTCAGCCTCTTCGAGGGGGCAACCTCCTTTACATTACATAAATGAACAATTCTTGGATGATTAAAATGAAAAAACCTCCTTTCCATATATAGGAGTCTAAGGAGTCATAATATAACCTAGCTAGCCAAACAATAATAATATAAAGCCACAAAAATGACAATAGAGGGATTCTATGGGGCACAGTAATAACAATATGGGGATAATAGGGGCACAACAATATTAATAAGGGGTACAAATACAATAGTAATAGGGTAATCACTAGTATTATAGGGACCCAACATGCCCTTCTCCTTCAAAAAAGTGTTGTCCTCAACACTTGAGAGGTTCTGGATGCTTCTGTATAAAATTCTCATCCTCCCATGCGAAATCTTCAACGGATAACTTCTTCCACTTGATAAGATACTCTGAAATTGATCGATTTCGTAGCTGTCGAGTTCTTGTTTCTGTGACTGCTTCCGGTTCCAATATAATTTTTCCTTCCTCGTCAAGTTCTGGCAATATTGTTTGAACTGGGAGCTTGTCGCCTATAACCTTCTTTAAACATGAAACATGGAAAGCGGGGTGCAATCGATAAGTTGTAGGAAGCTCCAATTTGTAGGCCATAGTACCAATTTTTTGCGACACCTTGTATGGACCATAATACTTTGGTGATAATTTAGTATCCTTCTTAGCTTGCTTGAGGGACATTTTCTTATAGGGTTGTAGCTGTAGGAATACCCAATCACCTACATCGAAACTTCTTTCGCTGTGATGTTGATCTGCTTGTTGTTTCATTCTATTCTGTGCCAACATGAGGTTATCCTTTAAGAGTTGGAGGACTTGTTGTTGATGTTCGATGTGATGTTCCACTGCTTGAACCTTAGAAACACATACAAACATACATCAACAAACATTGACAAAAAAACATATCTTTTATATACAAATTCAAATTTACCCCGTGAAATTAATTACAATCACAATTCAATACAACAAACACACAATTACAATTTGAAGCCACATACAATACAAATATTCATAAATAAACATTCTCAAAATCACTCACACATAAATATACAATTTCAAATAAAGAAACATACAGAGTATGAGTTCAAATAAACAAGCACACAATATACAAATTCAACTAAAAACACAACATACAATTTCAAATAACTAATTACACATCATACAATTTCAAGTCAATAAAAGAAAACACTCAAATATGCTTATGCAACTTTAAGAAAAAACAAACACACAATATACAAATTAGAATGTAAATTATACATACACATTCAATTTCATAATTCAATACATCACAAACATGATTAAAATTTCAAATTAGATACAAATATTCATAAATATGCATTCATACAACCACACAACCATATTATATCTATATATATATATATATATATATTATATATATTATATATATATATATATATATGTCATTTTCAATTAATAAAGATACAAACACACAATATTATAATTTCTGTTAAATACAAAAGAAAATAATCATTTGGTAAAAAACCACTTACATATAGATGCAATTTCAAAACAAGCACACAGAATCCAACTTAACCCCCACATACAATTTCAAATGAATAAACAAAGATGGATACAATTTCAATTCAAATTTCAACTAAATATTAAAAATTTTCGAAAATCGAGACATATATATACAATTGCTATACAATTTCAAATTAAGTATACATAAGGATGGACATGCTTCAAATACAATGTTGTAAAGTAAATGTAACCTAAAAATGTGTTGTGTATGAGTGCTGAGTTTAAAGGAAAGTAATCAACACAAATAAAATAAGACATTTACTCAAAAGAAGAATGGGCCCACCCTCTTGAGCACTTGAATGAGTTTAAAATAGCTTTATTAATAATTGTGTGCATAATTCTCTTGCAATATTTGATAAAAGAAAAAAATAATATATAACTATATCAATATTTATTTTGACAAAACCTTTTCACCAAAACTGAAAAGTGAAGTCCTTCCTCCAAACAAATTTTGATGCAATACAACACAAATATTCGAGAAAAAAGTATATTTAAATAATGAAAACAAATATGAATTTAAGTTCCAAAATGTATTTTTTATAAATATAATAAAAATATCAATTTCTTTTCTACATAAAAAATAATGATCCTTCTGATCACATATTTAAATAATGAAGACAAATACAAGTTTACATTTTTTACAATTTTTCTAAAAATAGCAGTAAAATAGTATTATGAGTCATTTCTAGAAACAAATCTGCAATACAATATATAAATATACCAAAAAAATGCACATAAAAAATATTATTAATAGAATAAATGTATTATTAATGAAATATAAGATAAGAGCTTTATTTTTTGTTCTCTAATAAAAATAATAACATATAAAAATAAAAATAAAAAATATATTATATTATGAATTATGATTATATATTGTAATTAATGATATAAGTCAAACGTATGGTAGGTTTCTCCTGTCTATAAAACTATAAAACAACAGATGTAGAAGACCATTTCATTTTATGTGACTTTAACTATCTCCCGGAAAAACGAGTAAGAATGGTAGAGGACCGAGATAAATGAATAGGAATGGTAGAGGGCAATTTCAAATACAAGTGGACTACGGAGTACCGGATCGAGACTTGATGGGGGACAAGTGGACTACGGAGTACCGGATCGAGACTTGATGGGGGCGTTGAATCGCCAAAGAAGGATTGAAGTATAACATAGAATTCCCAATTGACGCGAAAGAGCTGAGCTGGATTATTATTAATTTAAAAGTTCAATAAACCGAGGATAAGAAAGAGCTGTATTTATAATTTGAAAATATATATATTATTAATTGGATAATTTAATAAACCAGCCAGAAGGAAGAAGGAAGGGTAACGAAGTTGGTTCAGTTAATGAGGTTGAGGTTGAGCCAATAAATTCTTTGCTCGGTTTAATCGATATGTTAAAATGGTTTTATTTAGTTACAGATAAAAATGATAAGGCTTAAGGACCATGGATTAGAGTAGCACATAACACACAATATATCTGCCTTTAACTATCTCATGAAGAATTAGCACGAATTGTAGAGGGCATACCTAATACCGGAAAGATATAAATACCAATACCTGCGCGAGGGACCAGCCAATACCAGAACGATATAAGAACCATGTTTAAACTCATGAAAGGGAGAGATATAGATGCAGCGCTATCTCTACATCCTTGGAATTGGGATTCGAAAAATTGATAAGCTAACCTAATTATTAAGAAAAATCTATATAAAAAAAAATTAAACAAATAAAACACAGTTACTATTGTGTGAACTAAAAACTGTTGTAAATCTCATATTTTAATTGAGTCATTAACTACATTATATTGTAAAATTATTACTAAAATAATTAACAATCAATTCTATAAGAAATCTGCTGACACTACAGTTAATTTCAAGCACTTACCATCGTAACAATTTGCTGCTCTAATTTTGAAGATAATACAAAATCTGCTAACTAATTTTTCAGCAATTTATAACTAATTAAGCATTATTCCCAACACTTCCCTTTAATGATTAATGAAGATTTACTATCTTATTTCATAGTGCCAAAAATTGAGTTTTTGTAACTGCTTCGGTGAAGATATCTGCTCTGCTCAGTGTGTGATATTTCATGTCAAAATGCTTTGTCGTGCTGTGATGAACTAGATTTTTTGCTAACTTGATGGCACTTACATTATCATAATAAATCACTGTAGGGTGAATTTGCTTTTCTCTAATTTCTTCCAAAAATTTTCTGACCCAAAGAGTTTGTGTACCTGCTGACTTAACACCAACATACTCCACTTCTGTGCATGAGAGAACAACAATGCTTTGTTCTTTTGAGCTCCATGTAATCAAACCAAAACCAAAAGAGAAACAATTTCTAGATGTGGACTTACAGTCATCAAAACTACTTCCCCAATTTCAATCACTAAATCCAAGAAGATTGAACTTTTAATAAGAGTAGTAATTAATACCAAAATTTAGAGTGCCTTTCACATACCTTAAAATCCTCTTGGCTTCCTTCGTATGTATTTTAGATGGATTTGTCATATGCCTTGAAAAAAGTGAAACTGAATATGTAATATCAAGCCTTGTGTGTGTTAGAAATATCAAGCTCCCCACAATACTTCTATACGTTTTCTCATTAACTAAATCAACACCATCATCTCTACATAATGCCTCTCCATGAGCACTTGGAGTAGGGGATGGATTACAATCAAGCATATCAAATTTATTTAGAATATCTTGTGCATACTTTGTTTGACAAATGAAAATCTCATCCCTACTTTGATAAACCTTCGTTCCTTGAAAATATCTCATGATGCCTAGATCTTTCATCTCAAATTCATTCATCATAGCAACTTTGAATTTATCATTCATCTTAGAACTGCTACCCATATACAATAGATCATCAACATACAAACTTATGATTATAATATCAATACCTTCTTGTTTGTAATAAAGGGTACGATTGGAAGTCATTTTCCTGAAAAATATCCATCAATCCTTGCATACCACGCTCTTCTTGCTTGCTTGAGGCCATACAAATCCTTCTTCAACTTGTAGACATTATTCTCCTTTCCTTTCACTTCAAAACCTTGTGGTTTCTCCACATATACTTCCTCTTCTAAGTACCCATACAAGAAGACATCGTTCACGTCCATATGATGTATGCTCCACTTTTTCTAAGCTGCTAATGAAATCAACATTGTAATGGTCTCTTACAATTGTAGCGTGTGGGTTTATTTCTTTTAAGTAAGTAAAAATAAATATAAATAAAAATAAGGCAATGAGGATTACAAATTTCACTCAAGAACATGAATCTAAACCCCAAAAATGGCTTTACTAACAAATCATTTTCTTCCTGTAATTACTAGTTTATTAGTCACACAAATTTAACTCATATTTGGAAAAGATTGATAATGACCAAAACCTAAAAGATTAATAAAATACAAAAAGTTATTTGCTACTATTTATTAGTACTTATTATTTTATGGTAAATAGGGAAAGGGAAATACAAAGGAAAGCAAGTTAAACTTAATTACATGTATTTGATTAGAAAACGAAGCTCATAATAACTATTAAACTAGCTAATTGAAGAGACCTGAATGGGAAATGAAAATTCTATTATTTAATTGTTATACCCCACATTTATTTGAGCACTCCCATTGAATATGTATGTATATATATATATATATATAAGGACTCTATGATATTGCCCTCAACCCAAATTTTGCAGAGCCACTATACGAAAGTTGTTAATAAGCTTGGATTTTGTTTTTCAAAGGAAACTTCCATACAGATCTTGTATTCCGCTGAAAAAATGTCGGAAATAAAATAAAAAAAAAAGAAAAAAGACGGGAAAGGATATAGAAATGAATGCCATTAAAATTTATGCTCTCGTAACCCTAGGATTTAGATAAACACAACTCAAAATCCTTGGCTCCATAACTTTATGGCCATTGGATGTAAATATGCGAAGGAAAACACTACTTTACATTTCAGTGTCAAGAACAGTCAAGTGCAAAAACCTGGGTTCAGCCTGGGGCTGCAAACTCCACAAATTTGAAAACATTCGTAATCAATCATTATAAGGAGAAGAATGACTCATGCCACAATTAGTAAATAGAGGAAGGGTTAAGAAAACTATACAAATGTGATTGAAAAGGAATTTTCCAAATAATTCCATTAGTTAGCAAGAAGAATTACTAACACATTTTATGAATGGTTCAAAGAAGTAATCAAGTATAGTATGTAAACATGTCGGTACCAAACATTGGAGTAGATTTATTGGTTCGCCTTCCAAAACTATGAACTCTAGGGAAGGGAAAACCCCTGTGTAAGTATAGTTCGAAGAGGGTTGGTGTAATATTGCTAATAAAGAGACAATCAAGCCAAGCAAATAAAATACCAGTTCAACTTCCCACAATTATTTTTGTAAGAAGAATCCTACCAATAACGTCATGGAAACAAAGAGTCAAGCTCCCTTGAATGCATAATTTTCAAATGGCCTAAGTAGCGCCAAAGTGAGAGAGAGATGTAGTTAACATTGTAACTCCTCTTACCCACTGAATCATCTGATTCCAATCCCTAGGTTGTTGATTGTCAGATTAGCTAATTTGTAGTACTGCTCACAATTAATTAAGAATATACCACATTTCGAACCATAAAAATGAAATCTCACTTGCAGAATGGAAACGAAAGAAAATAATGCAGAATGGAAAAGAAAGAAAACTAAATTACTTTTGCGGAAATGAAACTAATAGCAGAATGTCATAGATAAGGAATGGAAGAAAGAAAGCAGAAATCACATATTACTCAGACACCTCCCCCGCAAGAATGCCAAAAAGTGATGAGCACCAATATTACAACAAGAATGTTGCAACTCTTGGGGCTACCAACTTTACTTTATCAATCTCGGGTTCGTACAAACTTTGAGTCGACAGTGTTGAATACATAAGTAAATGTGATATACATAAGTAAATGTGATGGGTCTACTCTTTGTCATTGCTAAGTTGGTGATAGACCACTAAGGCTTTTCAATCCAGACTTCTATTGGTTCATAAGAAGCTTGATTACCAATGAGGGAAAGAGAAATCTACACTAAGAGAAATCTTGTCTACTGGAGTAACGAAAAATATTGAAATCAAATTCTTGAACACACCATTCTTCTAATGAACTGCTAAGAGAATTTGCTTCAAAAGAATGTTAAGTTAACATGTATACAATCTTATTGTCCTAGGCATGCAAATTGAAACATCAAACATTCTATTATTGCATATGTAAATGAACAAAATAAATCTACTTTTCTTTTTATCTTTTATATGTGAAAGTGTGAAAGCTAACTTCTTTTGGTGACGTGGCAGGTGGCTTAGGGATGATGGTGAATGGTTGGAAGGCTTGGGTCTTCCTAGGGGATTTTTCCATAATTCAGCCTCAAAACAGGCCGCTAGAGGTCAACCTACAAAATGTCCTAATTTGTTCTACAGGATGTCCTGAATTCCTAAAGGATCCCCTGTATTCCTACAGGATACAGCGGAATGCAAAAGGATGGATTTTGAAGGTGATGAAAGGCTTAGGGAAGATGGATGGTGGATTAAATTAGCCAAGGGAGTGCCTAAGACTCCTACAAATCTCAAAACTAGAGTTGGGAGATGGATGGATTTTCTCAACAAGCTTGGAGACGTACTCTTGTGAAATGATAAAATTGGTGAGGGTTTTAGTGGAAGAAAGTGATGACCATGGATGGATATAGTTGGAATGAGATTGCTAATCATGAAATCTCTATGTACTTCTAAAACTCTTGCACTGCATCAACCATTGACATTTATCCAAAAATCATGTGAATAACAAGGATTTCAATTAACCAAGGAAAACAAAATTTCATGAGCTAGCTACCTACTTTATGTATGGGAAAAACTTGCAGAATAATATGAAACATTGATGAGATCTATTATAATACATATAGAATAAATGATAAATAAATTCTATTCTTGCGAAATGATCAAATGTTGGCCTAGGTAATAGAAAACCCTAAATTCCATGAGAAATCAAAATTTTGTCTTTTTGGGGCTGCATAGAAGCTATTTCCTCAAACCATGACCTTTGAAGGGAGAAGTGAGGCAAAATCCACCCACTGACAAATTTTTTATGTCCCTTTATCTCTTCTAAGCTACTGATAAAGTAAAATACAAATGGAAGCAAACTCAATCAAATCCACAACTACTTGCAATGAAATAATACTAAAGACAATTCAACCATTAATCTATGAAATCAATCTAAACATACAAATACAAGAAGAGGAGCCTTTGCTGCTAGGGTTGGGCCCTAACCCAAGAGCTTTAGCCCTCTGATTCAACTGAGAGCTAAAACAAGGAAATTCTCATTCTCAATATCAAAACAAAAAATTACATCACAATGTCTTCCACAAGTCTTGAACTCGAAAATGACTAATGTTTTTACAACAAAAATTTGAATCCTAATGAGGCTTTAGCCCTCCTTATTTATAAAATAGAATTCTCTAATGACTTCCTTAAATCTAGGGAGGCTTGGCTCCCAAACTCGATATAAACTAGCTCTTTGATTGTCACTTTCTCGGCTGCCTTTTCATCTCCATGACTTGGATGCTTGTAACTCTGAGCTAGTGTGATTGATGGAGGAATATTAAAATGAGTGAGGAGTAAATGAGGAGGATATACGTCCTACAATCTCTCCTCCTTATCTCATTCGATTTCCAACCCTTAATTAGCCAAAATTTCCATGATTTTCTCTCAAAAACCTGCAATCAATGCACATTAGTCCAGTAGGCATAATATCTCACTTTGACTCATCTCATAAAGCAAAATAAAATCAAAATATGTAATAATTTATGAGAAGTGTTGTTTCTAATAAGCTACGAGGTGTATTAAGGTCCATATAGTTACCCAATGATGAGGCTCATCAATTCATTTAGTGTGGTTACAAGAGAGTGGCCTCTTTATTATTCTTGCCAAAAATGAAAATACAATAAGAAAAAATTCCTTCAAAATATTGCTAAAAAATTGATCATTTTCTACTAAACTGAGCTTTTTTGCTACCAAGGAGTTGTTTCTAAAATGCCACCGAAAACCCTCATTGGCTGCTATAAAATCAAGCTCCAAAAACCACTTACATTCAAAAATACACAGGCCAAATATAAGTCTTAAAAACTATTGGCACATCGAAACATTATAACCACACCAATATCACTCAATTTCAAATCTTTTGTGTTTATATTATGTTGGGGGTTCGCCCCAAGGTTGAACTCATGGAAATTGCACCCCTTTCTTATAAAAAAAAAGTGGCATATATTTAAATTATTGTTGTAACGATATAATGTATATGCTGTATTGTTTAATCCCATCGGTGTATTATAATAATAATGTTCTATCCAAACATTACATCAAAAAATATCCCATAATAATAATATTCCATGCATGTGCATATTGTTACATTTCCATCCAATTACATACCAAATTTTATACATATCCATTTGAACCATTTGCAATAATAAACAATGTAACACAATTGTTTGGTTTGCGTGCACATTTTTGTAATTACTACAAAATGTTATACATATTCATTTGAACCCTTTGCAATAATAAACAATGTAACACATTTTTTTGTTTTGTGTGCATATTTCTTTTAATGACTACTTGCATCGTTGTCCATACATATATGTTAACACCAACCTGATTCATCTATTCTGCCAAGCATTCAATTTTAATATATAAGGAACCATTCTATGCCCATGAATATAAAACCAATAGGTTTCACCAACCACATCATCATCCAATCATGTGGCTATGTAGTGGTGTACATGGCAGAGTTGTCAGCCTTCGTTGGTGAATATTTGTAAGACTTTAGTTTGGAAGAGATGCTAATTTTGGCGGTCTCCACCCACCCCTTTTCATCATATATGACATTCAAAACATATACATATTCTTTATCATCTCGATATCACACCTTCTAGTCATGGCTCGATGGATAATTCATTGTATTGTTGTTCCATAAATTGTGAGTTCAAACCCCATTAATACCAACTATTGGACCAAATTAAACCTTTTGGTGTTCTGAGGTGCCATGTGGAAGCCCCCCATTAGAGCACCTAATTTGCCAACTAGGTTTCCATGCATTTCCAGTTACACTTTACTCATCAATTGTTGACTCTACTGATGTGTCATCTCCACACTATGTCATGTGTCAGTTCTAGAATATGCCACATCACCCTTTAACTTTAACTTTTTTCCCATTGGTCAAAATCTTCGAATTGCCTATCTTTCACATGTAAACTCCATTCAACACAATTCAAGTTGTATCAGAATTACCTTATTGAGCTCTTCAACGAGGAAATATTTCCATTAGCTTTTCTGAACTTTGAGTTTTATGCCTTTTAATTAGGATCCTCTTCGATTACCTAACAAATCTTAACATAACCTACCTAGCCTATCCTACTCTAGTATATCTCTCTCTAGCCTAGGCTATGTTATCTTAACCTACTCTATCATGTCATTTCATACCCTACTCTAGTCTAGCCTAGTCTAGCCTACTCCTGTTTACCATATTCTAGCCTATTATAT
This sequence comes from Pinus taeda, assembly GCA_000404065.3. NCBI lineage: Eukaryota > Viridiplantae > Streptophyta > Pinopsida > Pinales > Pinaceae > Pinus > Pinus taeda. The sequence goes on from APFE030606690.1 coordinate 20,549, forward strand.
CTTAGTCTACTCTGCCATAACCTACTCTATGCTAGCATACCATAGAATACTCTAGCCTACCATGGCCTAACTTTTCCTATTCTAACTTATTATAGTCGAGTGTTCTTTAGCCTACTCTAACCTACTCTAGGTTATCCTATTCCAGCTTACCCTAGCCTATCCTAGATTAGGCTACCCTATCTTACTCTAAAACTATGTTATCCTAGCCTAGACAAACCTAATATAGTTTATCCTAGCCTACCCTACTCTTAACTACTCTAGACTAACTTATCTAATCCAACCTAACTTACCCTACCCTTCCCTACTCTTTCTAACGCTACTATATATCCTAGCCTACTCTAGCCTAACCTAGCTTATTTTAGCCTATTGTAGCCTAGCTTACCTTAGCCTACTCTAGCCCAACTTACCCTAGCTTAGAATAGCCTAGCCTAACCTACTCTATGCTGGCATGCTTTAGCTTACCCTACTCTAGCTAGCTTAGCCTAGCATAACCTACTATATCCTAGCCTACTCTAGCCTAACCTAGCCTAGCTTACTCTAGCCTAGCCAAATAGATCCTAGCCCGCCCTACTCTAGCCCAAACGACTCTACCCTAACCTACTTTAGCTTATCATAGCTTAGCCTACACTCTATCCTATCATGACATAACCTACTCTAACCTATCTTATTTTTGACTAGTCTAGCCTAGACTAGCCTAGTTTACTCTACCCTAAGAATGGTCTACTCCATCCTACCCGAGCACAACCTATCATAACCTACTCTACTTTAGGCTATCCTAGCCAACTCTATCCTAGCCTAGCCTAGCCAATCTCTAGCATAGCCCAATCTAGCCAATCTCTAGCATAGCCCAATCTAGCCTACTTTAGGCTATCCTAGCCTAGCCTAGCCAATCTCTAGCATAGCCCAACCTAGCCTACCTAAGCCTACGCTAACCTACCTAGCCTACCCTAATTTAGACTTGCATATTGTAGCCTAGCCTAGCCTAGCTTACTCTAGCCTAGCTTACACTAGCCTAGCTTACTCTATAGCCTAACATACCGTAGCCTACTCTAGCCTGGATTACACTAGCCTAGCTTACTCTATAGCCTAACCTACCGTAGCCTACTCTAGCCTAGCCTACTCTTGCCTAGCCTAATCTAACATAGTCTATCATTTACTATTCTACACTAATCTAGCCTAGCATATCCTAGCCAGCTCTAGTCTAGCCAATCCTATCCTAGCCTAGCCCACCCTAACCTAGCCCAACCTACTCTACCTTAGTCTATCTTACGAGAGCCTAACCTAGCCTAGCCTACTCTACCCTAGCCTAGCTTACCATAGCCTAGCCTAGCCTAGCCTATCGTAATTTGGCATAGCTAGCCTAGCCTAGCCAACTCTATCCTAGGCTAGTCTTGCCTAGCCTAGCCTAGCATAGCCTGGCCTAACATAGCTTAGCCTGG
>APFE030606691.1:7903-25905 GCA_000404065.3 Pinus taeda
CCCGAACAACGGGGTGGTTTTACAAATATCTCAAACTGTTTTACATTAATATAACTTAAATAAAGGACACTCAAAACTAATGAATCTATTTGGCACTATATTTATGGATTTATGGTGGAAAATAAGAGAAATTTGAATTTTATAGCAACTCTTGATTGATGATGAGGCTTCCAAGTGACTAACTGCCTCCTTCCTTTGTGCATTCTACCCAGAAATTCTACAAAATTAGGGTCCAGCGATACCTTTATATATCTCAATCCGAAATAGATATGTAAAAAGTGAAAGAGGTTATTGTAGATAAGTATGTTAGCAATAAAAATCTTTCAGTTTCCCAAAGATCAGCTCCAACTTTTCATAATATTCTCTGCAAAAAGATGTCAAAAACATGACTTTGCACAATCCAAAAAATAGGCTCTGAAGATATGCATTTATCTCCCTTTTTGTAATACCTGTGTAAAAAGTGAGATAGGTTTTTTTGGACTTGCCTATTAGGAATATAAACCTCCTCTAGTTTATCAAACTGCATCTTGGATTGGCCATAATAGTTTATGCAAAATTATAACTTAAACATGAAATTTTTGGAAAATGCACCATTTCTGTTCTAATTTCAACTCTTTTCACTTTGATTTTTCAATCTGATACACTTTTACTGTTACACTTTCATCCAATACACTTTTACTTTGATTACCTGTCAATATTCTTTACTGTTTTTACTTTTACTGTACATTTTAACTTTTTACTGTGTATTTCAACAATAAATCATTTAGTTTTTAATATGTATCAACATATGGTAGTGGATATTGATCAACTTTCTGTATGTTTCATTTGTTTGTCTTCTAATTGCATACTTTGTTTGGTACCTCTATTTTAACAGTCAAGACTCTATATGAAAGTTTTCTTTTTGGCTCTATGTGTAATTGTCTTCTTCTCTGTTCCTTGTATAATTGTGTTCTTCTTCTGAATATAGGTTTTTGAATAGATTTCCTGTCAAGTCTTGGTAGAAACAAGTTCTGCGACTAGTATCAGAATTGTTTATCCAAGGTCTAGTCTTCTGCGGATTACTTGTAAAATTCGACAATTATTAAGAAAACACAGGTTCGCAGGGAAGGAGTCGAGGAAACGTTCTAAACGTAAATGGAGGATAAATGTTGTTATAGAGGTTCAGGGTGGCACTGAAGGGTTTAACTGTTTTAACTGTCAAATGAGCGGAAGGCATGTAAATGAAGTTTTTTTGTGTTTTAAGCTTAACGGGAAACTTTTTGAATATGGCACGAAAATTCATATTAATGGATAATAAGTGGTTTTATAGGTTGGTGGGGGGTGGGGGGTATTAGAGGTTGCCGCACCACTTGTGAGGCAAAGGTGGTTTTTAGGAGGGGTCACCTGATATAGTCTAGAACTTGACACGTAGCCTTTGGGGGGTCAGGCAAAACCACTTTATTGGGTGGGCAACGTTCATTCATCGAGCACGACTGATATGGCTGTAGACCGTCGGATGAGGGAGATGGTGATCGGACGACAATCAGGTGAGGGAAGCGCGCGGGTGATATGAACTGAGGTGTTGGGGGGGGGGAAAGACTTTGATCACAACGGATTGTGATTATTTAAGATTTAATCACGGGTTTAAAGTGATCGGGCAGTGCTTAATAACGGGGTTAGGGGATTAGATGAGTTTTAATGAAGGTTTAACTTAACTCCGTGAATAATTGATGGGTTAAGTGGGTTTCATCGGGAGGAATAGAATAAAACTATAGTTTATAGTTAAACTATGGGTGGGGATAATACATAGGGACTTATTTATATAGGATAAACAAGGGATTATGGGAGCTATATAATTAAATTAGAAATTAATATGAAATGAAATGAGCGGAGATGAAAATTGTATTAAGTGTAATGTAGTATTTGTACAATTGCTTTACATACACTTAAATTAGGATAAAATATTCTGTGGGTTTTTGAATGAAATGGGATTTAACATGGTATTTATCACTTTTCGTAGGCTAATGGAGTTTAACCTTTCAAAAAGGGGCTTTATTAGGGAAATGAATCGAGATGAATTTTACGAATGGGATTCTAACACTTGATGTCCATAAGTCATTAAGCCAAGGGTCCAGTCCCACCAAAAGTCAGAGAAATGCTCTGAGACTCTTTGACTAGAAGGATTAAAAGTACTAGAACATGCTTGTGGGTAAGAAATTAGTAAGTATAGGGGAAAAATGACTGAGGGGGAGTTAATTAAATTAACTTGTAAACCTTTTCTTTTGCCTTCATAATTGATCATACATATTAGCACATATGTCTAAGCATGATGAATGTGTTTTGATCCAATCAACTTTATACTTCAACAACATTTCTTCTACTTACCCATTTACTTACCCTAACATTTTTTTTTTCATTTTATGTGGGTGCATTTAGACTAGCAAACCCTTATCATCCATTTTTCTTTTGAAAAGTAATCTATCTGATTCTAACCTTATATCATCCAAGGGCTCAGATTAAACTGATGAGCTCCTTTTATTTTCTCTACCTATCTAATGAACTGCCAAGATTAAACTGTTTGGTTAGATTTTATTCTCTAACTATAAACATAAAATTCAAATCATGAAATAACCAAGATTAAACATTTTGATTACCATGAATTGTGGCATGAATAACAAGTTGCACACAATCATTATTATGCATAAAAGTAAATAGGAGTGGCATTTAGATCTTCACACTTTCATGGTCTCTTTTTGTTTTTGGTGTTCATATATTTTCATTTTTTGACCTTCTCTTATTCTTTTTGTCCTTTGATATTTCTTTTAGGACATACCCTCTTTACTTTTTCTATTTTTTTTTATTACGGAAAAAATTTGCAGAAAGCAAAGGTATGTACAATATTAGAAGGCTTAACCTTAGTCATTCAAAATTATGAATCCTATTATTATAGGACCCTAACAGTGGCTTCACATGGGGATGGCATCTCCTTGTGAGATGTTAAGAACACCGTCGACTAGTAGTCCGACCCATTGGGCCAACCCCAAACATGTATATGTTTTGTTGTATAATCTCCGTGACTAAAACTATTGAACTGAAAATACACCCTTTTTTGCAAAGTGAAATCTGATACATGCTGTACTGAAATCTAATTTGAAATAAACTTGCTACTCAAAAACTGTATTTAATCAAACTGAAATCCTACCTACTTACTCTAATTAGATGTCCAACTGCTGGTTAGGTAAAATGAAACAACCAATGCAACCATTCAAGCATCAGATACATTGGTGAATTTTGCTGCATCTGCTTGTTGATAATCAGAAATGGATATCTGCATCCCTATAGAAACTTATTAACAAATGAGAGGATAAGGAAATACTTGATTTCGTTTGTGGGCTCTAAAAACTGTACAAAAGGATCTTCTAAAATATATACATTATTGTTCAACTGATTTAAGCAACTGTACAATTGTTCTGGTTGGCATCCATGCCCTAAAATTGAAATGCCATTCTTATCGTCAACGCCCTGCATATTTTCAGAAAAGCTTTCTGATGATATTTCTACTGATTGAAATGTTAGTTTGGTGAAACCTTTAATATCTTGATTTTGAATCTCATAGTCGATTAACGGAGAAATTTTTTGATTGCATTCATTATCCAATATATAAGCTATTGGAACATAGAAAACTTGTAAGGATTGCTGCAACTTATGGGATATAGGTTTGAATGGGACTTCATAGTTTTCTACATGCTGTTCATCCTCTTCTTTAGAGATTTTATACCACATTTCCTTTAAAAACTGAGAAGATTCGAAAGAAAGAGGAAAAAAAGCTTCACTTATTTCCAATTTTTCTGCAATTCCTTCTTCACTTTCATAACTAATATGGATAAGATGATCATTGTTTTCAAGTTGTTGAAACTGAGTTCCTTTATTTCCCAAACTAGTTTCTGATTGCTCTCTAAATTTAGTTTGGATTTGAAGAACATAATTATCATCTTACTGATCATATTTAGGAAAATCATTAAAAGAAGTATTGTCATCAAACATACACATTAGATCAACAGATTGCTTCTCCACATATTTCTCTATAAATCTATCTTCTGATCTATGGTAGTTGGAATTAGTAGGAATTTGTTCATGGCTATCAACCTCTTCTTTTTGTGAAATAAATGTGTCATGGTGATTTTGAGCAAAAAAAATATCTTTCATGCTGATCTTCTGTATCATTTCCTCTATCTTTCTTACCAAAATGTCGATTTTTAACTCTGCAATGTTGTTCTCCTCTGCTTCTGCTTTCAAAATTTCTCTTCTAATTTGCAAATTAAGTTCTACACCTACTGCAATGTTCTGCATCTGTTTGAGTGTTGAGGGGTTTCTTTCTCTTAGCTGAAATTCTATCTCTAGATCAAATGCTTTTGGATAATGCAAAAGAGCTGAATCAAGAGGAGGTCTTATATTTGATGACATTGAATAATAGAATTGATTAAATCTGTCAAAAAATTGTTGTATTGTTTGATTTAGCTGTCCTTTTAATTGATTATATTATTCTATGATCACAAAAAGATAAACCTTGGTCATCCATCTATCAAGAATTTTTTTTACAAACTGTTGGAAATTCGAGATGCTTGCAATAGGTAAATTCTTGAACCAATACTTTACTCTACTTTTCAGAGAAAGAGCAAAAAGTCTGATTCTAACATCATTTTCATCGATCTCAAATAAGTCTAGGTAATTCTCAAAACCTTGAATATGTTTTCGGGCAGTGACACCATTTTCTCCATCAAACCTAGGGAGCTACTTGTAATAATTTTTAGGGAAATCATGGAGTGTAGGAAGTAAGACGAGTGGCTTATATCTATCAAGAACTTTATAAGGTACAAGAATATGTACAGGGATTGTATGATTAGTCTTGATTTTTTGATGCTCCTCAATTGGAAAATGATCTTCATAAGAGTTAGAAGAATGCTACTCAAATGTGTATGGAGACTTTATATTTACAATTTTCAAAGGAAAATAATAAAAAATTAATCTAAAATATCCTCTAATACAATATACATTGAAAAACTTTATTGATGAGAAAGAACATAATGTCTTGGATAAAAATCCAAGTTAAAAGCCCGATCTTTTCATATTTTTCGTTCAGGTTCATTCCTCCAATGGAGTCTTGGTTGTGAATTTGATTTAAAGTCACCAGGTGGATGATTTTAACCTTTGTGTGTCTGATCTCTGTCCACCATCATAGATTAGATCTAAACCTGTAAAAGATTTTTGAAGAAAATGTTAGTCTTCCCCAATATGGTTGCCACTATGTTATCACTTAGTATTTTCTCAAGGTTAAAGAAAGAAATCACCGAGGTAACTACAAACCACCTTTGGAGCATAGGTTCTAACCAACCTAGGTTCATAGAGGGCTCTCTCTATATGATTTAGCTTTGCTTGTTTGAATTTAGGCTAGTTATGAGTGTTTAGGGGTTTTTTTGGTTTGTATTGAAGATTGGGTGGTGGGATTCTTTAAACATATGGATAGAATGATGTCTCTATACCATTGGGCTATGGAGTCATCAGAAGGGCAACAAAACTAGATCAACTCATTAAAGCGAATGTTCAAAGGGCAAGATAACAAAGTAGAGTGCAGGTCTTTAGGCCAGAGGGGTGAAATGGTCTTAACCAGGGTGAGAGAGCAATTAAGAATTCTCATATCAGGATTAAAATGAGGAACAGAGGATAATCGGAAACAAAGGGCAATTAAGAATCCTTTGCTATAGATTACACAGAGAGAACCTAAACTAAGGAGCAATTAAGAATTCCTTAACTTAGATATCAGAAGAACACATTTATATGCCTAACAGTTAAAACATAGTGAACTTAAGCAAATTCTGAGATATCATTCCATGTTAAAGCATTTAGATTCAGATATACATTATGGAAAAACTTAAAGAAAAATAACAACAATGTGATAAAATACTTGTGTGCGCTTCGCTCAACACATGAATCCTTTTGAAATATCTGGTCTATATTCATCAATCTAGCTTGATGGCTCAGTCAATGCCCCAATGAATTTATAGTCTTTTGATCAAGAAGTCTATAGAAATGTTTAAGAATCCACCCCAAAATACTTCAAATGAAGAAGTATTTATACAAATTCTAAACAGAAATGTCTTGAAAAATATCAAGATTGGTTTTACAAATATCTCAAACTGTTTTACATTAATATAACTTAAATAAAGGACACTTAAAACTAATGAATCTATTTGGCACTATATTTACGGATTTATGGTGGCAAAGAAGAGAAATTTCAATTTTATAGCAACTCTTAATTGATGATAAGGCTTCCAAGTCACTAACTGCCTCCTTCCTATGTGCATTCTTCCCCATAAATTCTGCAAAATTAGGGTCCAATGATACATTTATATATCTCAATCCGAAATAGATATGTAAAAAGTGAAAGAGGTTATTGTAGCTAAGTATGTTATTAAGATAAAAATATTTCAGTTTCCCAAAAATCAGCTCCAACTTTTCACAATAGTCTCTGCAAAAAAATGTCAAAAACATGACTTTGCACACTCCAAAAACTAGGCTTTCAAGATATGCATTTATCTCCCTTTTTGTAATAACTGTGTAAAAAGTGAGATAATTTTTTGTGGATTCACCTATTAGGAAAAGAAACCTCCTCCAATTTATCAAACTACATCTTGGATTGGCCATTATAGTTTCTGCAAAATTATGACTTAAACATGAAATTTTTGGAAAATGCACCATTTCTATTTTGATTTCATCTTTTTTCACTTTGATTTTTCAATCTGATACACTTTTACTGTTACTCTTTCATCTGATACACTTTTACCTTGATGACCTATCAGTATCCTTTACTTTGTTTTTACTTTTACTGTACATTTTAACATTTTACTGTGTATTTCAACAATAAATCATTTAGTTTTTAATATGTATCAACATATGGCAATGGATATTGATCAACTTTCTGTACGTTTCATTTGTTTGTCTTATAACTACATACTTTGTTTGGAAACTCTATTTTAACAGTCAAGGCTCTATATGAATGTTTTCTTCTTGGCTCTGTGTGTAATTGTCTTCTTCTCTATTCTTTGTATAATTGTTTTCTTCTTTTGAATACAGATTTTTGAATAGATGTCTTGTCGAGTCTTGGAAGAAACAAGTTCTGCGACTAGTGTCAGAATTGTTTATCCAAGGTCTAGTATTTTGCAGATTACCTACAAAATTCAACAATTATTAAGAAAACACAGGTTCGCAGGGAAGGAGGCGGGCCAACGTTCTAAATGTAAATGGAGGTTAAATGTTGTTACAGAGGTTCAGGGTGGCGTTGAAGGGTTTAACGGTTTTAACTGTGAAACGAGCGAAAGGCACGTAAATGAAGTTTTTTTGGGTTTTAAGCTTAATGGGAAACTTTTTGAATATGGTGCAAAAATTCATATTAATGGATAATAGGTGGTTTTACGGGTTGCCGGGGGGGGGGGGGGGTTATTAGAGGTGGTCGAACCACTTGTGAGGCGAAGGTGGTTTTTAGGAGGGGTCATTTGATATAGTCCAGAGCTTGACACGTAGCCTTCGGGGGGTCGGGGAAAACCACTTTGTTGGGAGGATAACGTTCTTTCATCGAGCGCAACCGATATGGCTATGGATTGTCGGATGAGGGGGATGGTGATCAGACAACAATTGGGTGAGGGAAGCACATGGGTGATATGAACTAAGGTGACGGGGGGGCCCAAGACTTTGATCACGACGTATTGTGATTATTTAAGATTTAATCACGGGTTTAAAGTGATCGGGCAGGGCTTAATGACGGGTTTGGGGGATTGGACGAGTTTTAATGAAGGTTTAACGTAACTCCACGAAGAAATGATGGGTTAAGTGGGTTTCATCGAGATAATACATAAGGATTTATTTATATAGGAGAAACAAGGGATTATGGGAGATATATAATTAAATTAAAAATTAATATGAAATGAAATGAGTGGAGATGAAAATTGTATTAAGTGTAATGTAATATTTGTACAATTCCTTTACATACACTTAACATAGGATAAAATATTTTGTGGATTTTTGTATGAAATGGGATTTAACATGGTATTTCTCACTTTTCATAGGCTAATGGAGTTTAACCTTTTGAAAATGGGTTTTATTAGGGAAATGAAGGGGGATGACTTTTATGAAGGGGATTCTAACACTTGATGTCCATAAGTCATTAAGCCGAGGGTATAGTCCCACCAAAAGTCAGAGAAATGCTTTGAGCCTCTTTTACTTGAAGGATTAAAAGTATTAGAATATGCTTGTGGGTAGGAAATTAGTAAGTATAGGGGAAAAGTGACTAGGGGGAGTTAATTAAATTAACTTGTAAACCTTTTCTTTTTCCTTCATAATAGATCATACATATTAGCACATATGTCTAAGCATGATGAATGCATTTTGATCCAACCAACTTTATACTTCAGCAACTTTTATTCTACTTACCCATGTACTTACCCTAACATTTTTTCTTCATTTTATTTGGGTGCATTTAGACTAGAAAACCCTTATCATCCATTTTTATTTTGAAAAGTAATCTATCTGATTCTAACCTTATATCATCCAAGGGCTCAAATTAAACTGACGAGCTCCTTTTATTTTCTCTACCTATCTAATGATCTGCCAAGATTAAACTATTTGGTTAGATTTTATTCTCTAACTATAAACATAAAATTCAAATCATGAAATAACCAAGATTAAACAGTTTGATTACCATGGATTGTGGCATGAATAACAAGTTGAACACAATCATTATTACGCATAAATGTAAATAGGAGTGGCATTTAGATTTGCACACTTTCATTGTCTCTTTTTGTTTCCGGGGTTCATATATTTTCATTTTTTGACCTTCTTTTATTCTTTTTGTCCTTTGATATTTCTTTTAGGACATACCCTCTTTACTTTCTTTAATTTTTTAATATGGAAAACATTTGCAGAAAGAAAAGTTATGTACAATATTACAAGGCTTAACCTTAGTCATTCAAAATTATGAATCCCATTATTATAGGACCCTAACACTGGCTTCACATGGGGATGGAATCTCCTTGTGAGATGTCAAGAACACCGTCGACTAGTAGTCCGATCCATTGGGCCATTCCCAAACATGTATATGCTTTGTTGCATAATCTATGTGACTAAAACTCTTGAACTGAAAATACACCCTTTTTGAAAACTGAAATTTGATACATGTTGTACTGAAATCTAATATGAAATAAAATTGCTGTTGAAAAAATTATATAATCAAACTGAAATCCTACCTACTTACTCTAATTAGATGTCCAACTACTGGTTAAGTAAAATAAAATAGCCAATGCAACCATTCAAGCATCATACACATTGGTGAATTTTGCTGCATTTACTTGTTGATAATCAGAAATGGAACTCTGCATCCCAATAGAAACTTATTAACAAATGGGAGGATAAGGAAATACTTGATTCCTTTGCGGGCTCTAAAAACTGTACAAAAGGATCTTCCAAAATATATAAATTATTGTTCAACTGATTGAAATGCCATTTTTATCGTCAACACCCTGCATATTTTCAGAAAATCTTTGTGATGATATTTCTACTTATTGAAATGTTAGTCTGGTGAAACCTTTATCATCTAGATTTTGACTCTCATAGTCAGTTAATGGAGAAAAATTCTGATTGCATTCATTATCCAATATATCAGCTATTGGATCATAGAAAACTTGCAAGGATTGCTACAACTTATGGCATATAGGTTTGAATGGGACTTCATAGTTTTCTACATGTTGTTCATCCTCTTCTTTAGAGATTTTATACCACATTTCCTTTAAAAACTGAGAAGATTCAAAACAAAGAGGAAAAAAAGCTTCACTTATTTCCAAATTTTCTCTAATTCCTTCTTCACTTTCATAACTAATATGTATAAGATGATCATTATTTTCAAGTTGTTGAAACTGAATTCCTTTATTTCCCAAACTAGCTTCTGATTCCTTTGTAAAGTTAGTTTGGATTTGAAGAACATAATTATCATCATACTGATCATATTTAGGAAAATCATTAAAAAAGTAATGTCATCAAACATACACATTATATCAACAGACTGCTTCTTTACATATTGCTCTATAAATCTATCTTCTGATCTACGGTAGTTGGAATTAGCAGGAATTTGTTCATGGCTATCAACCTCTTCTTTTTGTGAAATAAATGCGTCATGGTGATTTTGAGCAAAAAATTTATCTTTCATGCTGATCTTATGTATCCTTTCCTCTATCTTTCTTACCAAAATGTCGAGTTTTACCTCTACAATGTTGTTTTCCTCTGCTTTTGCTTTCAAATTTTCTCTTCTAATTTGTAGATTAACTTCTACATTTGTTGCAATGTTCTGCATCTGTTCCATTGTTGAGGGGTTTCTTTCTCTTAGTTGAAATTCTATCTCTAGATCAAATGCTTTTGGATAATGCAAAAGAGCTGAATCAGGAGGAGGTATTATATTTGATGGCATTGAATAATAGACTTGATTAAATCTGTTAGAAAATTGTTGTATTGTTTCATTTGGCTATCTTTTTAATTGATTATATTCTTCTATGATCACAAAAAGATTAAATTTGGTCGTCCATCTATCAAGGAAATTTTTTACAAACTGTTGGAAATTCGAGATGCTTGCAATAGGTAAATTCTTGAACCAATACTTTACTCTACTTTTCAAAGAAAGAGCAAAATGCTTGATTCTAACATCATCTTCATCGATCTCAAATAAGTCCAGGTAATTCTCAAAACATTGAATATGTTTTTGGGCAGTGACACCATTTTCTTCATCAAACCTAGGGAGATACTTGTAATAATTGTTAGGGAAAGCATGAAGTGTAGGAGGTAAGAGGAGTGGCTTATATCTATCAAGAACTTTACAAGGTACAAGAATATGTACATGGATTTTATGATTAGTCTTGATTGTTTGATGCTCCTTAGTTGGAAAATGATCTTCATAAGAGTTAGAAGAATGCTACTCAAATGTGTATGGAGACTTTATATTTACAATTTTCAAAGGGAAATAATAAAAAATTAATCTAAAATTTTCTCTAAAATACAATATACTTTGAAAATATTTATTGATGAGAAAGAACATAATGTATTGGATAACAATCGAAGTTAAAAGCTTGATCTTTTCATATTGTTTTTTCAAGTTCATTCCTCCAGTGGAGTCTTGATTGTGAAATTGACTTAGAGTCGCCAGGTGGATGATTTTAACCTTTGTGTGTCTGATCACTGTCCACCATCATAGATCAGATCTAAACCTGTAAAAGATTTCAGAAGAAAATGTTAGTCTTCCCTAGTATGGTTGCCACTATGTTATCACTCAGTATTTTCTCAAGGTTAAAGAAAGAAATCACCGAGGTAACTACAAACCACTTTTGGAGCATAGGCTCTAGCCAATCTAGGCTCAGAGAGGGCTCTCTCTATACGATTTACCTTTGTTTGTTTGAATTTTAGGCTAGTTATGAATGTTCAGGGGTTTTTTTGGTTTGTATTGAATATTGAGTGGTGGGATTCTTTAAATAGATGGATAGAATGATGTCTATAGACCATTGGACTATGGAGTCAACATAAGGGCAGCAGAACTAGATCAACTCATTAAAGCGAATGTTCAATGGGCAAGATAACAGAGTAGAGTGCAGGTCTTCATGCGAGACGGATGAAATGGTCTTAACCAGAGTGAGAGAGAAATTAAGAATTATCAGACTAGGATTAAAATGAGGAACAGAGGATAATCAGAAACAAAGGGCAATTAAGAATCCTTTGCTATAGATTACAGAGAGACACCCTAAACTAAGGAGCAACTAAGAATTCCTTGACTTAGATATCAGAAGAACACATTTAATGCCTAACAGTTAAAACATAGTGAAATTAAGAAAATTCTAAGATATCATTCCATGTTAAAGCATTTAGATTCAGATATACATTATGGAAAAACTTAAAGAAAAATAACAACAATGTGATAAAATACTTGTCTGCACTTCGCTCAACACATGAAACCTTTTGAAATATCTGGTCTATATTCATCAATCTAGCTTGCTAGCTCATTCAATGCTCCAATGGATTTACAGTATTTTGATCAAGAAGTCTATAGAAATATTTAATAATCCAGCCCAAAATACTTCAAAGGAAGAAGTATTTATACAAATTTTAAACTGAAATGTCTTGAGAAAATATCAAGATTGGTTTTACAAATATCTCAAACGGTTTTACATTAATATAGCTTAAATAAAGGACACTCAAAACTAATGAATCTATTTGGCACTATATTTATGGATTTATGGTGGAAAAGAAGAGAAATTTGAATTTGATAGCATTGCTTAATTGATGATGAGGCTTCCAAGTCACTAACTGCCTCCTTCTTTTGTGCATTCTGCCCAGAAATTCTACAAAATTAGGGTCTAGGGATACCTTTATATATCTCAATACGAAATAGATATGTAAAAAGTGAAAGAGGTTATTGTAGATAAGCATGTTATTGAAATAAACCTCTTTCAGTTTCCCAAAAATCAGCTCCATCTTTTCACAATATTCTCTGTAAAAAGATGTCAAAAACATGACTTTGCACAGTCCAAAAACTAGGCTCTGAAGATATGCATTTATCTCCCTTTTTGTAATACCTGTGTAAAAAGTGAGATACTTTTTTGTGGATTCGAGTATTAGGAATAGAAACCTCATCCAGTTTATCAAACTGCATCTTGGATTGGCCATAATAGTTTCTGCAAAATTATCACTTAAACATGAAATTTTTGGAAAATGCACCATTTCTGTTCCGATTCCATCTTTTTTCACTTTGATTTTTGAATCTGATACAATTTTACTATTGCTCTTTCATCTGATACACTTTTACTTTGATGACTTGTCAAGATCCTTTACTGTGTTTTTACTTTTACTATACGTTTCACTTTTTAATTTGTATTTCAATAGTAAATAATTTAGTTTTAATATGTATCAACATATGGTAATGGATATTGATCAACTTTCTGTATGTTTCATTTGTTTGTCTTCTAACTGTATACTCTATTTGGTACCTCTGTTTAAACAATCAAGGCTCTATATGAATGTTTTCTTATTGGCTCCGTGTGTAATTTTCTTCTTCTCTGCTCCTTGTATTACTGTGTTCTTCTTCTGAATACAGGTTTTTGAATAGATTTCCTGTCGAGTCTTGGAAGAAACAAGTTCTGTGACTAGGATCAGAATTGTTTATCCAAGGTCTAGTCTTTTGCGGATTACCTGCAAAATTCAACAATTATTAAGAAAACAAATGTTCGCAGGGAAGGAGTCAGGGCAACATTCTAAACGTAAATGGAGGTTAAATGCTGTTACAGAGGTTAAGGGTGGCATTGAAGGGTTTAACAATTTTAATTATGAAATGAGCGAAAGGCACGTAAATGAAGTTTTTCGGGGTTTTAAGCTTAACGGGAAAATTTTTGAATATGGTGCAAAAATTCATATTAATGGATAATAGGTGGTTTTACGGGTTGGCGGGGGGTATTAGAGTGGTGCGGTGAGGGCAGTTTTTAGGAGGGGTCACCCAATATAGTCTAGAGCTTGACACGTAGCCTTCGAGGGGTCGGGGAGAACCACTTTATCGGGTGGGTAACGTTCGTTCATCGGGCGCGACCGATATGGCTGTGGACCATCGGATGAGAGGGATGGTGATTGGACGACAATTGGGCAAGGGAAGCGCACGGGCGATATGAACTGAGGCGTTGGGGGGGCAAGACTTTGATCACAATGGATTGTGATTATTTAAGATTTAATCATGGGTTTAAAGTGATCGGGTGGGGCTTCATGATGGGGTTAGGGGATTGGATGATATTTAATGAATGTTTAGCTTAACTCTAAGAAGAATTGATGGGTAAAGTGGGTTTCATCAGGGGGAATAGAATAAAACTATAGTTTATAGTTAAACTATGGGTGGGGATAATACATAGGAATTTATTTATATAGGAGAAATAAGGGATTATGGGAGTTATATAATTAAATTAGAAATTAATATGAAATGAAATGAGTAGAGATGAAAATTGTATTAAGTGTAATGTAATATTTGTATAGTTCCTTTACATACACTTAAATTAGGATACAATATTTTGTGGGTTTTTGAATGAAATGGGATTTAACATGGTATTTCTCACTTTTCATAGGCTAATGGAGTTTAACCTTTCGAAAAGGGGTCTTATTAGGGAAATGAATGGGGATGACTTTTTTGAAGGGGATTTTAACACTTGATGTCCATAAGTCATTAAGCCGAGGGTCTAGTCCCACCAAAAGTTAGAGAATGCTCTGAGCCTCTTTGACTTGAAGGATTAAAAGTACTAGAACATGCTTGTGGGTAGGAAATTAGTAACTATAGGGGAAAAATGACTGAGGGGGAGTTAATTAAATTAAATTGTAAACCTTTTCTTTTGCCTTCATAATTGATCATACATATTAGCACATATGTCTAAGCATGATGAATGTGTTTTGATCCAATCAACTTTATACTTCAACAACATTTCTTCTACTTACCCATTTACTTACCCTAACATTTTTTCTTCATTTTATTTGGGTGCATTTAGACTAGCAAACTCTTATCATCCATTTTTCTTTTGAAAAGTAATCTATCTGATTCTAACCTTATATCATCCAAGGGCTCAGATTAAACTGATGAGCTCCTTTTATTTTCTCTACCTATCTAATGATTTGCCAAGATTAAACTGTTTGGTTAGATTTTATTCTCTAACTATAAACATAAAATTCAAATCATGAAATAACCAAGTTTAAATAGTTTGATTACCATGGATTGTGGCATGAATAAAAAGTTTCACACAATCATTATTATGCATAAAAATAAATAGGAGTGGCATTTAGATTTGCACACTTTCATTGTCTCTTTTTGTTTTTGGGGTTCATATATTTTCATTTTTTGACCTTCTCTTATTCTTTTTGTCCTTTGATATTTCATTTAGGACATACCCTCTTTAATTTTTTTAATTTTTTAATATGGAAAACATTTGCAGAAGGAAAAGGTATGTACAATATTAGAAGGCTTAACCTTAGTCATTCAAAATTATGAATCCTATCATTATAGGACCCTAACAGTGGCTTCACATGGGGATGGCATCTCCTTGTGAGATGTCAAGAACACCGTCGACTAGTAGCCCGATCCATTGGACCAATCAAAAACATGTATATGCTTTGTTGTATAATCTTTGTGACTAAAACTCTTGAACTGAAAATACACCCTTTTTTGCAAATTGAAATTTGATACATGCTGTACTGAAATCTAATATGAAATAAACTTGCTGCTAAAAAACTGTATTTAATCAAACTGAAATCCTACCTACTTACTCTAATTAGATGTCCAACTGCTGGTTAGGTAAAATGAAACAGCCAATGCAACCATTCAAGCATCATATACAATGGTGAATTTTGCTGCATTTGCTTGTTGATAATCCGAAATGGAACTCTTCATCCCAATAGGAACTTATTAACAAATGAGAGGATAAGGAAATACTTGATTTCCTTTGTGGGCTATAAAAAATATACAAAAGGATCTTCCAAAATATATACATTATTGTTCAACTAATTTAAGCGACTATACAATTGCTCTGGTTCGCCTCCAAGCCCTAAGACTGAAATGCCATTTTTATCGTCAACACCCTGCATATTTTCAGAAAAGCTTTGTGATGATATTTCTACTGATTGAAATTTTAGTTTGGTGAAACCTTTATCATCTTGATTTTGACTCTTATAGTCGGTTAATGGAGAAAAATTCTGATTGCATTCATTATCCAATATATAAGCTATTGGATCATAAAAAGCTTGCAAGGATTGCTGCAACTTATGGCATATAGGTTTGAATGGAACTTCATAGTTTTCTACATGTTGTTCATCGTCTTCTTTAGAGATTTTATACCACATTTCCTTTAAAAACTGAAAAGATTCAAAAAAAAGAGGAAAAAAAGCTTCACTTATTTCCAAATTTTCTGCACTTCCTTCTTCACTTTCATAACTAATATGGATAAGATGATCATTGTTTTCAAGTTGTTGAAACTGAATTCCTTTATTTCCCAAACTAGTTTTTGATTGCTCTGTAAAGTTAGT
This sequence comes from Pinus taeda, assembly GCA_000404065.3. Taxonomy (NCBI): domain Eukaryota; kingdom Viridiplantae; phylum Streptophyta; class Pinopsida; order Pinales; family Pinaceae; genus Pinus; species Pinus taeda. Next base: position 24,011 of record APFE030606691.1, read on the forward strand.
TTGGATTTGAAGAACATAATTGTCATCATACTAATCATGTTTCGGAAAATCATTAAAATAAGTAATGTCATCAATCATACACATTAGATCAGTAGATTGCTTCTCCACATATTTCTCTATAAATCTATCTTCTGATCTATAGTAGTTGGAATTAGCAGGAATTTGTTCATGGCTATCAACCTCTTCTTTTTGTGAAATAAATGTGTCATGGTGATTTTGAGAAAATTTTTTATCTTTCATGGTGATATTCTGTATCCTTTCCTCTATCTTTCTTACCAAAATGTCGAGTTTTACCTTTGTAATGTTGTTTTCCTCTGCTTCTGCTTTCAACTTTTCTCTTCTAATTTGTAGATTAACTTCTACATCTACTGCAATGTTTAGCATCTATTTCAGTGTTGAGGGGTTTCTTTCTCTTAGCTGAAATTCTATCTCTAGATAAAATTCTTTTGGATAATGCAAAAGAGATGAATCAAGAGGAGGTCTTATACTCGATGACATTGAATAATAGACTTCATTAAATCTGTCAAAAAATTGTTGTATTGTTTCATTTGGCTATCTTTTTAATTGATTATATTCTTCTATGATCACAAAAAGATTAACTTTGGTCGTCCATCAAGGAAATTTTTTACAAACTGTTGGAAATTCGAGATGCTTGCAATAGGTAAATTCTTGAACCAATTCTTTACTCTACTTTCCAAAGAAAGAGAAAAAAGTCTGGTTCTAACATCATCTTCATCGATATCAAATAAGTGCAGGTAATTCTGAAAACCTTGAATATGTTTTTTGGCAGCGACACCATTTTCTCCATCAAACCAAGGGAGACACTTGTAATAATTGTTAGGGAAAGCATGGAGTGTAGGAGGTAAGACGAGTGGCTTATATCTATCAAGAACTTTATAAGGTACAAGAATATGTACAGGGATTGTATGATTAGTCTTGATTGTTTGATGCTCCTCAGTTGGAAAGTGATCTTCATAAGAGTTAGAAAAATGCTACTCAAATGTGTATGGAGACTTTATATTTACAATTTTCAAATAGAAATAGTAAATAATTAATCTAAAATATTCTCTAAAATACAATATACTTTGAAAAACTTTATTGATGAGAAAGAACATAATGTCTTGGATAAAAATCCAAGTTAAAAGCCTGATCTTTTCATATTGTTCTTTCAGGTTCATTCCTCCAGTGGAGTCTTGATTGTGAAATTGATTTAGAGTTGCCAGGTGGATGATTTTAACCTTTGTGTGTTTGATCACTATCCACCATGATAGATCAGATCTAAACCTATAAAATATTTCTGAAGAAAATGTTAGTCTTCCCCAATATGGTTTCCACTATGTTATCACTCAATATTTTCTCAAGGTTAAAGAAATAAATCACCGAGGTAACTACAAACCACTTTTGGAGCATAGGTTCTAGCCAACCTAGGCTTAAAGAGGTCTCTCTTTATATGATTTAGCTTTGTTTGTTTGAATTTTAGGCTAGTTATGAAAGTTCAAGGGGTTTTTTGGTTTGTATTGAAGATTGGGTGGTGGGATTCTTGTTGAAAATGCAACAAGATGATGGAGCTTAGTGAAAAGAAGTCGCCTTCACTAAGTGGTTCCATAGGCTATTTTTAGCGCAAAGCCTATTTTTAGACATATGGATCATGGTCTATGAGTTGCAGGATGCTATTAATGGATGATTGGTCATGTTGGTAAAAATAGATGGACCTTTATTTTTAGACATATGGGCGGAGTCTATTTTTAGACTGCCAGTCTAAAAATAGAACAGTCGAATATTATTTGCTCTTAATAATATTTGGACTATAAACATTATCTTATCCTCTTGCAGCACTTCAGTTTGAGCTACGGATGTGGCACATGCAACTGCCAGAAGGAAATACGCTTTTCTTA
>APFE030606692.1:0-10834 GCA_000404065.3 Pinus taeda
AACCCCCTGCGAAAACTGTGTCCAATCCCTGCACCCAAAATTGCTTTTCCCCAATTTTCCACCAAAACCCTAAAATCCCAAATCAAATATTTTTTATCAGTTTACTAGCCTAAAATCAGTGTTCTTTATTGGTTATCTCTGCCCGTTGAAGATCTTTGCCGAGATAGACCGGAGAGAGCCCTCTCCTGCCCCGTAGGGCTAGCTACGAGGCTAAGTGTTTTGATGTTGCCTTGGAGTTTACCTTTCTCAGCCTGAGGTGAAATTTCAAGCGCTAACATATTGGCGACCATACTGGGGAGAACAAATGGTTTGTTTGTTTATGTCATTTATTTTATAAGCTACAGACGAAGCCTGAAGTTATGCCAGGTAGCTTTCGAAACGCTTTTGCTTTGCATTAGCGGAAGTAGATAAACGCTGCTTCAGTCAATCTCCGGTCTAGCTTGTAAACGTGACATTTAACTTGTTAATTACCCCAGTACATGTATCAAGTTCAGATCTAATGGTTGATGGTGGACACCAATCAGACACTTGAAAGGTTGAAATCATTCACCTGGTGACTCTAAATCATTTTCGAGATCAGATTCAAAGACTCCACTGGAGGATGATCCCGACCAGCAAAAACATGAAAGGACCACATGGACAGATCAGGTATTCAAGTTGGAATTTCATCCAAGACATTTTGTTCTTTGTCATAAATTATTTCTTCTCTTTTCCCAAGAATGTAAAGAAGGCTTTGCAAAGTATGCTATGCTTGAGAAGATAGATCGCTCCCTCTCGGCCTGCAGTTTGATCATTTCCCCTTCGAAGATCGTGAATTCCAAAGATTTGCACTAAACCTTTAGAGTTGATCAAGATCTTTTCTTCTAAATTTTGTGTGATGACCATCTTCAAATTGATAACTCAAGAGACCACAACTGATTCTATGCCTGTTTGTATATACTCCTAACTTGTAAACCAGATGTATAAACCCTTGTTTTACCTTCGTTCTTCAATGCTTTCCCCCAAAACTATGATCTATAATTGCCGAGGTTTGATGGTGAAAGTAAGAATGTCACGCTGGAGCAACATGTGCGAATTGTTTGAGTCTTTTCTAGACCTTTTGAAGTTCATGGAAGAGGATGTTTTAGTATTAGGCTTTTTGCTCTTTTTTCTCCTTTGCAAGCCAAAGTGAAGAGTTGGTTCAAACCCCTGCCTGATGCGAGCATCTCAGATTTCCAGCAGTTCGTCAAAGTTTTTCTCGACAGATGGATGATCGGGCATAACCTTTTCTTGATTGTAGAAGAGTATAACCAGCTGAAAAGACTACCAGGGGAGACAATACAACAATTTTCTGCCAGATTTAATCAAGTTTATTATTCGATGCCATTTGATATAAGACCTACTCCTAGATCGGCTCTCTTGCACTATCCGGGTGCCTTTGATCCAGATATGGAGTTTCAGCTGAGAGAAAGGGATATTGCAACGCTTCATGAGATGCAAAACAATGCAGTAAATGTAGAGGCGCATCTGCTGATCCTACGGGCAAGGTTGAAAGAAGAAGAGATGAAAAACATAGATCCGATCGAATCAACATCTCTAGAGGTAAAACTTGACATTTTGGTAAGTGCAGAGGAAAAGATGATGGACAAGGTTAACGCAAGGAATGATGATTATGTTCTAGCTCATGGCTCGCTGATTGAAGAAGAACAAGTTGCTGCTCCAAAACATTTTGTTTCTTATCCTAGTTGTCATAGATCTGATAATGATTGTTTTGTAGATCATCTTGGCGAAGAAAGAACTGTTGATATGACCTGCATGCTTGATGATATGTTTTATACTGATGATTTGCCTCAGTTTGATCAGTATGATGATGATTATGTTCTCCAAACAGAAGCTACTATTGCAGATGAACAAGCAGCGAGTTTGTGGGAGGAAGAAGTTCATTTTCAGCAGCTTGAATACAATGTTCAGCCATCACATATCAGCGATGACAGTGATGAGGAAAGTGCAACAAAGTTTGAAGTAAGTGAAGGATCTTTGCCTTTTTGTTTTGATTCGTTTCAGCTCATCAGAGATAACTACCATGCAATCAGAAATCAAATGTCAACAAGTCTTGATTTGAATCATCTTGAGAGCAATGAAAATTTTGTAAGACTTCTCATATTCAGATTTGCAACCCCCGAAAGCCATTGATTGTCAAGTTGCAGCTGAAAACTTGGAAGTGGACACACATGATTTAATGATTCAAGGTGACTCCGTACCATTCTGTTTTGAATCATTTCAGTTTTTGAAGGGTAGATTGCATAGTAAATCTTCAAATGAACAGCCTATAACAACTCAGCGATCTCTCAGCGTTAATGTTGAGGATGAGACAGATAACAAAATTCTTGAGCAGCCTGTAGCATCAGATTTGCAGTCACCAAATGGAATTGAAGGGCAGATTACACATGAAGCTGTGGAAGATGAAATACATGATTTGATGATGCAGGAAGATTCTATACCCTTTTGTTTCGAAGCATTTCAGTTTATAAGGCAGAATCTTCGTACAATCTCTCAAGAAAAAAATGAGCAGCATGTAGGCAATCATGTAATCACATTGGAACCAATAGAAAATGGTTTACAACAGTCTTTTCAATTTTTTCATGATCCAATAGCTGATGTTTTGGATGAGGTTTGCAGTCAAAGTCTCTCTCCATTGTCTACATGTGAGCTTGAAACATGTGCTGATATGAATTTGATCTGGCAGCCTGTTTCTTTGTCATTTTCAGCAAAGGTCTCGTCACAAGGCTTAGATCAAAGTTTGCATTCATGGTATGAGGAGAAGAGAAATAATCCATTGGATGAGCTAAGTCCTAGTTAGCATGAACTTCAAGATCCTTATGCAGTGTTTTTGGAGGCGGATAGAGAATTCATATCATTCAACGGACCTGTTTCCAAGTTGTCATGGGAGTTGCCTTCCAGTAGTTCTCTCTTGTTGTTCATAAGTGAGCACTTGCGGAAAATTCGAACAGCAGATGGAATACTTACTTGGTTGCACTGGTTGTTTCATTTCACTTGATCAGGTGATGAATGAAACTGTTAGAGTAGGTTGTGATGAATAAGCTTCCCTTTGAGCATCATTTCCAGTTTGTCGTTTGTGTTTAAGTATTGAGTCAGTTTTTAGTTGAGTGAGAGTTAGTTTGTGTCGAAGTTAGTTTGATTTTCAGTCAAGTGTCAAAGTCAATAAAGTTGTCCAAAATTGGGTCAAATATGTAAATAATGACTCCATCGCCCATTGGTTGAAAGCACTGGTCTGCTCTCCCAGAGGTCTAAGGTTCTTGGCACCTCCAAGGAGCTACCATCCCCATTGGAGCCAATGTTAGAGTCGGTCTAGTAGCCCTCCATCAGCGATCAAAACTCTTTGCATTTGCATAAGTAGGTGTCTCATCAGTGTCATCTCATCGCATTCCATTAGGCATGCCATAACCCTGATGGAGGAGCTGGTGTCTTTATTCCCCTATTGGCACTGCTGGATCAAGTTGTTTCAGTCAATAAACTCTTTTAAGGTTACTTGTCTTGTCTTGAGGTCAAAAGTCCTAGGTCTGGGGTTTGGGTCCAATTTGTCTCTAAGGTCAGGTCTTCAAAAGTCAATAAGTGCTCAGCAGGCCAGAGGGATGACTATCAAAGTGTTTCTTCAAAAGATTTCATCTTGTACAGCTAAATATTACCTTGGATTTAAAAACCCTGCTTTTAAAGCCTAAGGTCATTTTCTCAAAATTTTTGTAAAAAATTGTAAAAATTCAAAATTCTTTGAAAGCCAGCATGCAACTCTAGTCCCCTTTGCCAAGATTTTTCAGAAGCTATCCCTGCAAAAATTTTCAAGAAAAACATCAGTTCAACCAATTTCAGGACAAAAGGAAACCATAAAATCAGCAGTTTTCAAATTTTGAAAAAGTGTCATGACAAAAACATTTGAAAGAGGGTTTGAAAGGAAATTAATTTAAATCAAAACCCATAAAGCTCCTCTCTCCCTCCCTTTAGTCTTCATTGTGCCTCAAAGTAATAGTGAAGAATGATTGAAGAGGAATTGGGCGAAATTTCATTGAGTACCCGCACGCGACCCGTTGAGCCTTGCGCGCGACCCGTCAGGGTGCCCATCACAGTTCAAAAACAACACGGGCGCGACCTCTTGGGTACGCGCGACCCGTTGAGCCTTGCGCGTGACCTGTTGGGAAATCATCCACAAAAATTGCCTGTAAACTGCAAATTGACCCCAAATCTCTTCAAGGTTGCTGGTAGGCCTCCACTCATCAAGGTTTATTGCTTACTAAAGCTTGCATGAGCATGAAAATGTGTTTTAATGTCATCAATTTGAAAGGGGAAGTTCATGTGTATTTTGTTTAAAAATGTCAAAGTGCAAGTAAAGCTAGGGTTTGTTTTGCTGCTCTCAAGGTCATCCCTTTCGCTCCCATTTTTTCCCCACATCCCATTACCACCTCCCTTGTAATTTTCACCTAATAATATGATTATGTGATGGTATATGCTTCATAATTGCTTCCCTAAATTCCCCTTTCATATGTATTTTCCCTAAATCCCTTCAAAAGTCCCCCTCCCGAACATCTCCCTTGTGTTTTTGTCCCCTTGGAGCAGCATTTAAACAGTCAAAACAGCAGGGTATCGCATGGGAGGATTTTATCTCTCGAGAGGCTATGCTTCTCCAGGTCAATGCTCATTTGAGAGGTTGCTGGCCAAAGCACTAAAACGACGGAAAAGGCCCGATTCACTCCAAATTTTGGCCAAAGCCTCTTTGACTGAGCATGGTACTTGATTGGGGACTCCCAGCCCAAATTTCAAGAAATTTGGAGAAAATTTTGTCAATTGTGAATTTTTTGTGCCCCACACAGGTTTTTGCCACCAACGGTGCGCGACCCTTTCGATTGGGAGGTCCATTTCAAGAAAATTTTGCATTTTTGGATTTGTCATGCAAAAATACACTTGCTCAGCGAAGATCAAGAAATTTCACCAAGTTTTGAGCCTCCAGAAGGTCAAAAAACAAGCAAAAAATGACTTTCTGCCACCTGTTTGACACAGAGGAAGCAGTCTTGGGACATTGCAATTTTGGAGGGGCAAATGACCACCAAATTCAGAAATTCCACTTGGGTTGGAAAGTAGACATCCAAACCTTTCCAACAAGCCCACTTTTGCCTCATTTGGACACCTGGAAGGTGCCTCAAACGCTGCTTCCAAAGGGTGCTGCGACCCGTTTAGAATCAAGTGCGCGACCCCCTTGGGCAATTTTCACAGAAATTGTAAACCTACAGCTCAGCAAAACGGCAGTTTTGACTAGGTTTGAACCTTTTTGGAGTGAATTTTGAATCCTCCTTGTGTAAAATGATGTAATTTTTAATGATATTTTGACACTTTTTAATCTCTTCTAGAAGATTCATTCATGAATTAGGAAATATTAAAATGAATGAAATTGGTTTCCTAGCTTATAGAGGCAAAGTTGTTTTGACTGCATAGATTTAAGATCAAGTTTTGGAATTGGTTGAAACATGCTCATAAGGATAGGAGCTCGACCCCTAGAGGCAAGGAAAGAATGTTAAAGCCATTGCCTATATTATGGTATTTTCTTAGTCATTTTCCATGGTTGGACTCTTGGGAGTGGAAGAAAGCTTTCTATTGTATTAACTCATTGTATCTCCTGCAATTTTTGGCTAAGGAAGACCAGGGTTTTTTGCAGTCCTTTTTGGGATTCTTGTGGTTACATGTATTGATGGTGTGTTTCTCTTTGTACTCGTAATTCTGGGTTTTTGAAAGGGAGTCTATGGCTGCAATTTCGGGGTGATCAGGCATTCTTCAGAGCAAAATCTTCAGTCCCATTCTAGCAACAACAACAATAATTTCTGGGTAGAGTGCAGTACCAATTTGGGCTAATATTTCCTCCAAATCAGAGTTGTACCACCTGGGGTTTGCATAGCTTGAATAGCAAGACCAAGTTCCCTTGTTCATACCTGCTTAAGTACTCTAATTTATCATTATTAATAAATGGCTTAGTGGTTTGGAGAATTTTCTTTGGCATTTTGATGGTTATGTATACCTTTCAGGTACTTGTGGCATGGTCACTGTTAATTGCTGCATCTTAGTTCATTGTCTTGATTTTCACTGTTAATTCCTAGTTTGGAACATTAAGTGGTATAAGAGATGATTTTGGCCAGTTGTGGGTGTAAATCATGGTAATGCCAAAATGCTATTGTTGGGCCAAACTTCCAGAGACCGAAACTCTAGTCCAACATTAATCTTCAGATTGACTTATGCACAAAATTGTCTCAACAAGAGAAATTCTTTGCGAAATTTGAAAATTATAATAGGAATTTCACAAGACTAGTGGAGGAGTGCGAAGAATTGGCATCAACAAGGGCAACAAGAAGAAAACACAGTTGCAGTGTTGCAGGCAAAGAAAATGAGGAGGTTGAGCATGAGGCAAAGGGCACGCAGGATTATGAGGAGCATGTAGATCTACCTACTGTGACGCGGGAGTCACCATTGTTAGAGATTCCTTTGATAATCTCAAGCAAGAATTCTCTAGACAAATATAGTAGGTACATTTCACCCCCGTTGCGAGGAGGAAACAGTCAAGTTTTGAGAAGATAAATGATGGCAAATGTTGGAAGTGTGGAGACAAATATTCACCAGGTCACAAATGCAGCACACAAAAGCTCTACAATTGCGAAGTAGAATGAGAAGAAGACTCTTCGAGTAGTGACTCAGGGGACGATAGCCACGAAGAAAACGATGCTCCAAACATAGAGCTAGAAGAAGAAGAAGATATGCCAAGAATCTCCCTAGCCGCAATCACGAGAATAACACAACCACAAACCCCAAAGTTGAAAGGTCATATTAAGAAGGAAAATGTCATTGTGCTAATAGACATGAGAAGCACCCATAATTTCGTTGATGTTAAGGTGGCAAAAAGATTAAACCTATTTGTATATCTAGCTATAGACATAAAGTATGTTGGCAAATGGTAAGAAAATAGATGGAGTAGGGAAATGTCACAAAGCCAAATTGCAATTAAGCGATTACGAAATGGAATCTAGTTTTTACACAGTACCATTTGGAGGTGTAGATGTTGTCTTGGGAATACAATGGTTACAAACCCCAAGGACATATTCTGCAAATCACCAGAGGCACAAATGAAGAAGATTATTTGAAAGGGGGCACCAATATTCGTCGCACAATGTCAACAATGAGGATTATTATCTACAGAAGGAACTCAACAACAACATGGGTTACAACCTTGATCCAAAAATATAACAAGGTATTTCAAGGGCTACCTATGATATTACCTCCAGAAAGGTAGATAGAACATATCATTGAAGTCAAACCAGATGCAACACCTGTGAATGTAAAGCCGTATTGATACCCTTATCTTCACAAGGCATAGATAGAAAGGCTAATCCAAGACCCGCTAAGGTGTGGAGTCATTACAAAGAGCATAATTCTCTATGCAACCCCAATAGTTTTAGTTCAGAAGGATAGATCCTTCAAGTTGTGTATAGATTATTGAAGATTGAACAAGATAACCATTAAAATAAGTTCCCCATTCCGTTCATAGATGAACTACGAGACGAACTTCATGTTGTAGAATACTTTTCAAAATTAGCTCTGAGATTAGGTTATTATCAAATTCAAGTAAGGTTAGAGGATATTGAGAAGGTCGTGTTTAGGACATATGAAGGACATTATGAGTTTAGGGTGATGCCATTCAGATTAACAAATGCACAACCACATTCCAAGCAACCATGAACGAACTCTTTCATCGACAATTGAGGAAATTTGTATTAGTCTTCTTTGACGATATCCTCATCTATAGCAAGACCTGGATGGAGCACCTCAAGCATTTAGAAGAAGTACTATCTATATTAGTGAAGAATCAATTCTATGCCAAATTTTGAAAGTGCACCTTCGGCAAAAAGAAAGTTGAGTACCTCGGGCATATCATATCCAAGGAAGGAGTCAGAGTAGATCCCAACAAAATTAAAGCAATCAAAGAATGGCCCAAGCCAAAGAATATATCAAAACTCAGAGGATTCCTTGGATTGATGGGATACTACAGAAGGTTCATAAAAAATTACCACATATGACTGCTCTTCTAACAAATGTACTAAGGAAAAAATCTTTTCAATGGGGTAGTAAGGCAGACAATTGCTTGGCATTCGTAAAAGAGATAATGTCATCTACCCTATACTAGCAACCCCAGATTTCTCTAAACCTTTTGTGGTAGAATGTGACGCCTCAAGATTTGGGATTGAAGCAGTACTAATGCAAGACAGTTGTCCCATAGCTTACGAAAGTCGAAAGCTTAATAAAAGGGAAAGCTTGAAGTCTACCTACCACAAAGAGATGTTGGCCATTATTCACGCGTTAAGCAAGTGACGTCAATACCTATTAGGAAGCAAGTTCTCAATTCACACAAATGACAACAGTCTTCAATTCCTATTACAACAAAAACCTTGTCAACAAAACAACAAAAGTGGATAGAGAACTGGCTGCATTTGACGTGGAAATTTTATACAAAAAGGGAAAAGATAATGTTGTTGCTACAAGCTACATGGTCTACCTAAATTCATTGTTAGTGATAGAGATGTAAGATTTAAGGGAAATTTCTGGAAGGATTTTTGCAATCAAGCTGGGATAACCCTTGTCATGAGGTCATCCTATCATATGGAAACAGATGGACAAATAGAAATAGTAAATAAGTGTTTAGAAACATATTTACGATGCTTCATGTCTGATAAGCAAAACAAATGGTCACAATGGTTGCATCTAGCAGTATGGTGGTACAATACCACCTATCATACCTTAGCCAAAATGGCTCCATTCCAAGCCCTGTATGGTTATGAACCCCCAAAATGGAAGGACTTTGCATTAAATGATTCTAAAGTTCAAGCAGTGAAGAACCACTTGGAAGAAAGTCAAAAGATTATCCAAATATTAAATGGAAACTTAGCAACTACTAGCAATTGAATGAAACAAGCTGACCAACACCGTTTAGAAAGAGAATTCGAAGGAGACTGGGTATTCGTAAGACTGCAACTCTATAAGCAGTTATCAATGAAACGAGAAGGGAAGAACAAGCTAGATACAAAATTCTATGGGCCTTTTCAAGTAATCAAGAAGATCAATGACATTGCTTATGGATTGAAACAACCAGATAACTGCCAAATCCGCAATGTATTCCATCTTTCATGTCTCAAAAAAGTACTAGGTCAAACCCAATCCTCTCAAAACCAAGATACCTGAAATCAATGAAGTAGGAAGGATTGTTGTAGCGAAGGTATCCTAGAGACCCATGAGAAGGTATTGCGCTCCAAAACCACAAGAGAATACCTGATCAAGAGAAAAAAACTTCGAGAAGAAGATTCCTCGTGGGAACCAAAGAAGTTTCGACAACAATACCCCTCGTTACCCTTGCTTTAAGGACAAAGCAATTTTTAAGGGTGGGGAAATGTTGTGAATAAATAATTCATAGAATATATATATATATATATAATTATTTATTTAAACAATTTTAAATATTATTAATTAATGAAAAGTCGTTGTCAAAAGGCATGACCATTTACCCTCGTGAGCAGTCATTGCCTATTTAGACATATTGCCCGAGGAATGTAAATCATCCTTCAAGTATTCAGTTAATAAAAAAATATTTATTACATTTATTGTGTAATTCTACAAGTGAATTTGTAAGCAAATCAGGTCTATGTCTTACAGAGATCCAGGCATCATAGGGTATGTTGATGCAGTAGTGGAGGTGGTGATACGGACAGGGTGCAGACTGATGCGTATTGTCTTAGTCTTAGACCAGGGCATCCAGTGGTGTGTAGGAGTATACAACAATGAGCAGTGGTCTGCAGGTGAGCATGTAGGTGCATGGTGGTGTGATGTGGTGCACGGGTTTGCACCATGGAGTGGGAGGAGCGACTTACACCACATGGCGTTTTCTAGTAGAGTAATGGTTGTATTGGTGCATATGGGACACCAAACATATAGGGTGATACAACAACAGGTAGCGGTACCCAGTGGTGTACAAGGATAGGTTGTATTATACAGTGGCTTGTCGAGGAGTACATGGATACTTGGTGGTATGCAGTGGCATATCACTCGACACAACTGGTCAAAGATGAGGGCCGGATGGCCTCTAGCGGGTAGAAGTACTACGCAACGACAGTTAGTGAGGACTCAGGAGTGGGAGTTGTGAGCTCCCAGTGTGGTTGCAGAATCCAAGGAACCAGTTGGCGGGTGGATCGCCCCACTTCTCAATGGGAAATGTTACGATGGAGAGAGATCTGGTTCTTTCTTAGGTTGATGCGTGGGGAATTGTTGAGACCTTCATCATATGGCGAGGCAGGGTGCTGCCCAGGATCGAGGCTAGCCATAGAGTGGTGGACTCGAGCATTGTTGGGTTGCCCTTGCAGGTCGGGCATAACACCAATCATGACAGATATAGTGGCCAAGAGTTACAGGAGAAGAGGATCTGGTACAAGCATGTTGGACAATCGGGCATGACCGGGGTGTCAACAAGATAGGTTCATTCTACGATGGGCATGGGATCCTGGCGTCACAGGACTTAACAGTTCAACTACCCTTGGGGATGAATTGGATTCTACAGGGGAAGGTCATCTAGATATTCCATTGGATATTAGTGATTCGTTGATGGCATCTGGGGCTTCACCAATGCGGTAGGGTGAACAACAAGAGGAGATTAGGGAAAGCTCATTCAACTCCACAGGGATTGGATTGTATTTTGAGGAGTCTATTTTCGAAGTGCATGAGAGGGTCTACTCAATAGAGCAGTTTCACGAAGAGTTGATCA
>APFE030606694.1:0-35405 GCA_000404065.3 Pinus taeda
TCTGGAAAGTTAGTTCTGGTTTGTTTTTCAAACTGACATGATTTGCATATGGTGTTGTCAGGAATTTTGATATCTGGAAGATCGCGAACTGCCTGATATTTGCATGCTTTCCTTATTTGTGAAAAGCTTAGGTGTTCCAACCTCCGATGCCATAACCAGTGCTCATCATCCTTGCTTAGGTAGCATTGTTGTTGTCATTCTTCAAATATGTACAGATTATTTGGAGTTCTTTTGCCTTTGATCACAGTTTTACTTGTATCGAGATCACGAACAATACATCCATTTGATCTGAATATCACCTCGATTCTTTGATCACACATCTGACTGACACTTAGAAGATTATGTTTCAATCCATCAACATACAAAAAACATTTCCAGCCTTGACCTTTTCTTTTAATTGAGCAATACCTTTTCCTTTTATGGTAGCAGGAGTATCATTTCCAAAAGAGACTTTCTTTCCTTTTCTAGAGCAGAATATGACTCAAGTTTTTCTTTATCACCTGTCATATGCTTTGAACATCCACTGTCAATGTACCATAGATTTTCTTGTCCCTCTGCATAAAACGCTATCCCACATCTTTCTGTTTGAGGTTCCTTTATTCTACATGTTTTGGTGCTTGAAACTTGTTCCTTTTTCTGCTGTAACCTTCTCCTGCATTCAGAATCTTTATGACCAAAGTTATTGCAATTAGAACATTGTTCCTTTTTCTGCTGTAACTTGCTCCTGCATTCAGAATCTCCATGACCAAAGTTATTGCAAATACAACATTAGACTTCATTTTCAAGAGCTGAAAAATTGTTATAGGTCCTTTTTGAAATCCCAGTCATACTCCTTTGCTTTTGAGCTTCTCTAGTCATGATTGTTTTATATGCAACACATTGAGCTACTTTGTGACCAAATTTATGGCAAGAAAAACATTGTCCATTGAAGAAACTTCTGCGGTTATCGAATCTACCAGCCACGTGATTGTAATCTCTATTGTTATTCATTCTTGAATCAGATTGAGAAAACCTTACCTGTGGCTGGTTGTAACCTTTGTTCATTCTTAAAACAGTTTGTTGATGGCCTTTATTTGCAATTTGTCCCTGCTTTACCTGATAGTCTTCATTGTGCTTTTGCTCACTCCCTTTTGCTACCTCAAGATAACTCTTTGAAGTGGATGCTTGAGAACTTTCTCCAGTATAGCCCAAACCTGTCTCGTTTAGAGGAGAACGCTGAACCTTGATAATCTCATCTAGAGTTTCCGATCCTTTGACAAACTTAAGATTAATTGCTTTTGTTTTCTCAATCTCTTTTCTAAGAGCAACAATTTCACCTTCTAACTTTTCAAAATGTTTTTCCTTCTCATCAATTTGAATTTGTAGAGTATCAATGATCATATTCTTTTCTTCTATAACTCTCTTGAGTCTAGTAATTTTGTCATAAAGGTTATCTACATCTATAGCATCCATGTAATCATCATCATCAAATGCCATTAAGAGTTTATATTCATTACCTCGTTCATCTTCATCACTGTTTGATAGACCATCACTATCTTCATGAGTGTAGTAGCTTTTCTTATTTGCACCCTGTTTCTTGTTCCATCTAGCAGGCTCCTTTCCTTTATCCTTATGAGGACACTTTGCAGCATAATGACCTACTCTTCCACAAGCAAAGCATTTAAAAGGTAACTTACCTCTTAACCTTCCAGAACCCCTTTGAAGATTTATGACAAAATTTGATTCTTCTTCTTCTTCTTCTGGTATGTGACTTGCCTCATAATATTCTCCTTTGCCTAATGCCTTGAAAGCAGCTTCTCTTCTATTTGATGGACCTCCCTTATTCATTTCATAAGCAGTTAGAATTTCATGCAGCTGTGACATAGTAAGAATTCATAGATTTTCTTTTTCTTCTATAGTAGATACTTTAGATTCAAACTTGGGGGACAATGATCTTAGAACCTTTTCAACCACAATAGCCTCTTTTATTTCTTCACCCAAATTTTTCATACAATTAACAACTTCATCTACCCGAAGAAAATAGCTAGCCACACTTTCATCATTATACATCTTGAGAGTCTCATACTGAATCCTGAGAGTTTGAAGTTTGGCACGCTTTACCTGTTCATCTCCTTCATAGCTCATGACAATTTTGTCCCATATCTCTTTTGCGGATTTATAGTGCATTACCTTCATGAATTCCGATTGGGATATACATCCTAATAGGGTACTGACTGCTTTTGCATTTGTTTCATACTTCTTCTTCTCGTCTGCATCTGTAGGAGTAGTTGAAGGAAAAGCATAGCCTGTCTCTACGATGTTCCAAACTTCTGTACCAAGAGATTGAAGATAGGCAGTAACTCTTACCTTCCAATAATTGAAGTTTGTCCCATCAAAAAACGGTGGCCTGATAGATGCTTCCCTCTCGTAGTTGCTCATGATGAAAGATCTTCCTTCAAGCGATCAAGCTTCTTTAGAAGGACCTGCTCTGATACCAATTGTTGAAAATAATACTGAGACGGGGGGGTGAATCAGTATTATCTAGTCCTTTTAACAATTCTTCCTTATTTATACTTTGAATTATTTTTGCATATCAGTACCATAAAACAATGAGCATGAAAAAGAAAAACAGAAATTCACATCAAAGAACACCAGATATAAGGTGGAAACCCAATGTGGATGAAAACCACCTGCTGCAATATGTCTCTATCTTCTTTAGAATCAGAAACTCCTTTTACAATGATCTTGTACTGGTGCAGTCCTTTACCAGTACGCAGGCTGCAACCTGCAGAGAGCTACAACTCTCTCTCGTTTTCCGGTCTCTCCTGGAAGGGAGCTACAACCCCCTACTTCTTTTCAAGGACCACTTTTCATAAATTTTCAAACTGGATCCATATACATCAAATGATTATCAAGTACATGTAAATTATACAGTCAGCTGTAATAACCAGATCAACAATAACAGAGCAGAACCCAGAACACCTTATCAACAGAAAAATTCAACCAACAGAAGATCTTAACACAGATACGCAGGTTTTCTTTTTACTGGCCTGCATCGCTACGCACTTCACCCTCTGCCTCTCTGCGTATATCCGCAGAGTTCCTTCTGTTGTACTGCGGGTCCACGCAATTCTCCTTTCACTGATCTGCGTACAGTACGCACCCAAATGTACTATCGCGCCGCGTACTGCAAGGTAGGCACGCACCCAGAAGAACTAACGCACCGCGTACAGTCACCGCAAGTACGCACCCAAAAATACTATCGTGCCGCGTACTTAAACAGCAAGCACGCACCTGAAGCACTGACGAGCTGCGTACCCACGCACTTCACCTTTGTCGCCTCTGCGTACCCACGCGCTGCACGTTCGCCTCTTCTGCGTACCCACGCACTGACCCTTTGTTGCCTCTGCGTACCCACACACTGCCACTGTTGATCACCTGCGCACCTCTGATTAGGGCCAAAATACAGTCAGATAGTCAGATCTGATCTTGCGCTCGAGAAATCACCCTTCACAGATTCGCTTTCAACTTCTCTTCTATAGATCAAGCTTTTTAAACCGAGAACCCAATAGATCAGATCTTAAGATATTCAATACCAAAGATGCCCAAGCCAAATGATCTCCTTAGCTTTATATAGGCATGCTCTTCCTCAAATCAAGGATCATGGGGCTCAATAATAATAATAAAATAAACAATACCATGGGCCAAAACCATGATAACACAATACCGTTGGCTAAATACCATGAGAAACCCCACGTGTGGGTGCTTTACTGCCTTGAAGAGTGTGCACTGGGGTATGTACCCCATGAATGGGTAACCCGCGTATTTGGATGCGGTCCCTGCACGGTATACCTGCGGGTACGCACCTCCTGAACTGTTCTCCTGCGTACTTCTTTATTTTCATCAAAAAGAGAGCCATGCAATGGGTGTTGCCATCAAGTACAACATCTGAAACATATAATCATACCAGAACCATAATGCCAACAAACCATGTATAACATCCGACTATGTTTGAGCATGGTTAATTATGTTAGCCATGATGACCATGGCCAAGTATTGTTTAACCAAGTTCATTGTGGTTGACCATGTTGTCTATAATGTATAATGGATGAACATGTTGACCATGCTTAACATGTTGTCTATGGTTGATCATGGTCGATGAAATACATTATGTATGGCCATGGTGACCAAGGTTGACTAATTCAACTTGAATGTCTTCTTTCCTTAAGAGTTCTAGTAATTTAACATAATGAACCACATCTGACCCAATCAACATCGAGATAACATCCACTTCATCGTCTAACGCATTCTCGAAGGCAGAGAGAAGGTCGGAGGTCACATAGCCAGATACCCAACAAACCTTGTAGAATACAATATGTGCTTTAGGTGCCATTCATTTGGAGATTTCGTGTGCGTACTCCATCATGTTGGCTCCGTCAATGAAACAGCCATAACACAAATGGCATTGATATGCATCTCTTAAGGCCTTTCTGTGACGAGCACACCAGTGTCAAAGAAACGATGCAGTATGCATTCACACCATGTAAAATTAAACAGGGTGAAATGTTAGCATGTAATAATGTGAAAATATTAATTATTATTTTGAAATTCTATATTTAAATTTAACAAAGGTTTAAGGTTTAGAGTTCTTTTTATTAAAATTTTGTGTGCATGTAAAGTTTTAGTAAAAATGAATATTTTTTTGTCATCATTATGTTGAATGTAATTAAATTTATTAAATTATTTGTATTTATAAATAAAAATTTATGATTATTTGTGTTATTAAAAGTATTTTTTGAAATTATGTAGCTGATTTCGAATTCTAAAATTTAATTATGAGCTTATTTTTGGCTATATTCTTGGGAAGATGATCTTCCCAGATCTTTTATTCCTTCGGTGTATCTTTTCACCTTTTGGGGCAATTGCTAGCTATTAAACTTATTTATGTCCATATTGTGTTGGCATTAGTTGCTTTGCTTGAATTGGAGTTAGAGCAATTATATGTTAAAACAATGCTCTTGCATGCAGATTTGGATGAGGAGATTTATATGAAACAACGATAACATTTTGTACATCATCACAATAGAAGATTAGTTTGCAAGCTCAATACATCATTGTATGGCATGAGGAATTCGCCTAGGTAATGGTACAAGAAATTTGATTAATTTATGATAGATAAGAATTATACTAGAAGTGAGTATGGCCATTGCATGTACTTCATAAGTTTAAATGACATATTCATTATCTTAGTGCTATATGTTGACAATATTTTAATTGCAAGAAAAAGCATGTATGCAATCAACAAGTTGAAGACTTAGATGCCTAGAACCTTTGATATCCAAGATCTAGGGGTATAAAAACAAATTTTGGGCATTGAAACACATAAAGACAAAACAAATGGTAAGCTTAAGTTTTCAAAGTAGAAGTATGTTGAGAAAATATTTGTAAAGTTTTGGATGATTAATGAGAAAACAGTTTATATCTCTTTTGCTTCCCATTTTCAACTTTCTTCAAGTTTATATCCTATTCGTTTACCTTCTTTGCCATAGGTCAATTATGTGGCTACCCGTTCCATCTCCGCCTCTGTTGATGATCATGCAGATGGTCTCATACATCATGTACTGGGGGCATTGGAACCTGATCTGTCATTTGTGCCTCATGACATGTGTTCCTCCCAGAGTACATTTATTCCATCTAGCGAAGACCTCTTGGGAGCCATGTTCTCATATGGCCCATGAACAAGGGTGTCGAGCACAGTTCCTTGTCGTGTGTCAAGCTCGTTAAAAAATGAAACAAGGAGTCTCGAGCATAGTTCCTGATCTTGTGTCAAGCTCATTTAAAAATTGAAACAAGGGTGATGAGCATAGTTCATGACCTTGTGTCAAGCTCATTAATAAATGAAACAAGGAGTCTTGAGGAAAGTTCTTGATCTTATGTCAACCTCATTAAAAAATGAAACAACTCCCTTTCCAAATTGAGTCTTTGCTTAAGATCTCGTAAAATCCAAGTCAAGTCTTTCCAAGATCTCGAAAGTGAACCTTCATTCCATCCACCTGGTTGAATGCAATGAAGCTTGGGGGGCATGTACCTCGATTTATGTCATTATGCTGGGGGCATGCGAACTTATAACAAGCATAGTTTTTCGTTTCAAGCTTGTGTAAACATGAAACTAAATCCAAGCAGAGTTCTCCATGGTTCAAGCTTGTGTAAAAATGAACCCATACCTGATTTACACCTCGTGATTACTGTTTTTATCCGCTAAATTCTGCTAGATGAGCCTTGGTTGTTTCATTCCATCGCCACCATCTCTTTGGCCGATCATATGCTTTCACTTGGTTGTTTTTCCTATCCTGAGGAACCGCAGCGATGAGTGGTTTTATTAGCCAACCTATTGACCATTAGATGTTTTGAGTAGTTCCACCATTGCCGGAACCAGTTGCTACCCTTTATACCACTTGTTCCTCTACGACGAGTCCCCTTTAAGCTCTTTTTTAACTCGTAAAAGATGAAAAGATTGTCAAGTATTTTCTCCTTTTTGATTCGTTAAAGAGAATAAAAATGGAGGTCTGCTTTCAGCTCTTTTCTAACCATATAAAGATGAAAAGATAGCCAAGTTGTCCCTTTCGACCCGTTAAACAAAATGATAGGCGGTCTGCTTTAAGCTCTTTTATGACCATGTAAACGTGAAAATATTGCCGAGATTTTGTTGTTGCAGGCTCGTTATTGGTCACAAAATGGAGTGTTTTCGATCACTTTTCTACTTTTTCAGGTCGAGGTCACTAATCACAAAAATTACTCCTTGATCGTAATGGTCAAGTGGTTCTTTCGAGTATCGTTTTATACTTTTTTGGGCTCGAGAGACACAGATCTACGAAAAAGGACCCCCCTGGAGTTTTCTTTTCCGTGTCTTTTTCAAACTCTCTAAACATGAAAAAGACTCCGATTTTTGCCTATGTCGGACTTGTTAAACCCTGACATGGACTCGTCACCATGACGAGACTTGAGCTTCTCCTCCCTAGGGCTCGTTAAACTATTACTAGGTTGGATTCGACCGAAGGTCAAACTTATATTACAAGCATATGCTATCCCCTTCAAGCTTGTTTTCAAAAATAATTGGGGTACTCGCCAGCAATGGTGGGGGAAAACTTTGGAAATCATCATTGATTGTCTATGGTAGCTAGTCACTCTTGAACATTGACACTTTTGCTTCTTGTCAGGTTTGGATATCCATACATCGTCATTTGGCTTTCTGTGGGTTTGAGTTGTCATTTAGCCTCATTCCATCTGATCCGTGCTGTCTCCATTAAGCCTCTGATCTCTTGGTACCTGAATGCTGCCACCCTTCGGAGTCGTGTCACCGACATGTTCAAGAGTATAATCCTTCTGCAGTTTACATTCTTGCCTTTTCATCTGATACTCTGTTTCATCATCTACCACTTGTTGCTTGTCTCGTGTCGTTGATGGGGGAAACATTATGGCCCTCCTGTGACGGATCGTCTCATGACAACATCAGCTCATTATCCAGGAGATTGATCTAGAGATCCCTTTTGGTACCTTGGAGCTTGCATGTCTCAATGGCAAGTTCTTTGCGCCTGATGGTTGACTTACAACATTGGTCGTCGATTGGTTGATTACATGAGTGTTCGACTTCAGCTCATTCTTCACACTTCGTGGATTGTACTAGACCATACCTTGAGAACCATTGACATTATTGGTGGTTTCTCTCGCGCTTGTTAACGGTTTGCATCATCGACCAGTAATCAAGCGATTTTCTCTCATGCTCGACTTCAACACCTCTATTCGCATGTTAGAATTTGTACTATGATCAGTTGGGTTCAAGACCCCGAACTTAGATTACACATGTTCGGGTTGCGTGGATTGGTTTGTGATTACATGACTCATTGATGGATGGCTGTGCCCATACCTAAGTCGTCATGGATGGCTACGACCATACCTTTATCATTATCATGGTCTTATTAGCTGGATGGTTGCGTCCATACCACAGACCTAATTCATATGTCTTTTAGATGGCTGCGCCCATGCCTAGACTACATGTATTTCACTATCAGAGATATCAATTGTACTTGTGCCTGTAGGTTCTTCCAGATGGTGTTCCAGCTCAGTCGGTTCCATAAAGCATTTCACCCCTCCCACTCTCTTGGGCTTCATACTTTAGGGGGCATCTGTTACATAGTAATTTGTCACTACCTTCACTCCCAATCCTTCTACTGTGTCATGTGTCCAAGTCAAACATGCTCATATTGAACAAATGCTCTCTTATGCTGCCAATTGGCCCACTTTTCTTAAATTTATCTGTCTCATCGCAACTATGGACTTAATATACGCACTGAATGATGCTCATAAACAGTCCAGCCATGCTGCCAGCGTGGAAGTACATCTGTTTCCCGCGATGGTCCAATTTCATGCCCTTTCATGAGGCTATTTGATATCTTTGGCGATGATCTGACTGGCTACATTTCTTACTAGCGATGTCAGTGCTGAGGATCTGTTATACACCCACGATGATCTAGATTGGGTGAATTTGTTTCAACAGTCGGCCTTCTGGATGATTTCAAACCTGGTTGTTGGCCTAGTTTGTGTTGCCCTTCCTTACCTGGTATGGCATTTCCGTCAATTGTGCCACCTTTCTTAGGGATAAGCTCTCTCTTCCACCTTTGATGGAGACTCCTTCTCCTGTTTAAACACTCACCTTTGCTATGATCAACTAGTTGGTAAATTCTTGGATTGAGCAATGCTATTAGTGCTTTTGAGTTTGATAGATAGCTGGTGTGGGTGTGAACAAGTGTGAGAGTGTTGATAGCTTGTGGAAGGTTGTGAAGTGCCCTTGACTTTATGTAAAACTTATGAGTGAGAGAGAGACTTTGTATGTTGGGAGATCCATCTTCAAAATGTGAATGCTTGAAGGACATGCTGGCTGAATCCCTCTAAGAAGGCTTGCAATGTCAAGACTTTGGTTGTAAGCTTGCTCTTATTTCATCATTAATACAATCAACGATGTTTTCCTATGTCTTGTATGTAATTTACTTGATAGCTCATGACTTCTTGACTTTGTGAGTAAATAGATCATTATTGTTTTCTAGTTACGTGCTTTGTTGTATTTCCTTTGCATTATTTTAGGTTGATCACTCATTGAGGAGAAGGAAGCGAAACTTGGAGCAGCGCAACAGAACTCCATCGACCATTGGTTGAGGTAGGCCTCCAAATATGACTATTTAAGGAAAGCTATTGTTGATCTGTCCTTGTTTGTGACTAGACCCACTTTAGGGCTAGAGGGGTTGCCTTTGTCCGTAGAGGGAACACTTTCCTGCATCACACAAAGATTTCCCACATCGAGCAAAGGTTTTGAAATTCGTTAAAGGTTCTCAAATGCTTGCTGTCTTGAAGGATCCTTTTCCTAATCAATATAGTAAGATGATTGGTTCTTCCTCGAATGCCTCAGAAGAACCCATTATGATGATGTCTCATATCAAGATTGCGATGTGATCACAAGATTATGGTAGTAAAAATCCTGTTGGTGGTAAAGAAGCATGATCTTCTAATTCAAACACATCAACTACACCTCCTCCTGGTTCTGATCCGCCACAGATCGAGAAACCCAACCCTAACTTAGTAATCAAACTGCTTGCTAAAGGTATACTTCGTAAATCAGCTTTCAATCCACATGCGAGAGATGCTTAGAATTATAACATTGTTGAAGACTTAGCTATTTCCCCTTCAGCAATGTCAGCTTTGGAAGTGCTGTAATCATGCCCAACACAATGTAAATTACTATTGTTTGCTATAGGAGCTATCGACATTTAGGATTCGAACCTAATAATCTTCGATTTAGAGAATAGTACACCCCGCCCACCTCATCAAATGGCTTTCTAGATTCCAATTTTTGTCAAAAACAGACCTTGTTTTCGGACTGTGATTGATGAAGGGGCTTCTACATGTATTATGTCAATCCAGTGTTGGAGATCACTTGGTTCTCCTACACTCAATTAATCTCCGACAATTCTTAAGGCTTTTGATGGCCAAGGGTTCCATCCTTTGGTATTTTGCAGGATTTACCTATAGTGTTCGAAGGAAAAATCGTAAATCTAGATGTGCAAGTGGTTGATGCCCCTCTAGATTACAACCTTCTCCTGGGTCGCAGTTGGTCTTATGCTATGACTGTTATTGTTTCATCAGTCTCGGCTTATCAAGTTTCCTCATAATGGAAAGATCGTTACGATAGACCAGCTGAATTATTTCTCATCTGACCCACCCTCTACAGATAGTATTTAGCACATCGGTAAAATGACTATCCCTTACAAGGATGTTGGTGTAGGTTTGATTAAATATTCTAGTTTACTGGGAACTTTTTCCTTCCCTCCTCCTAACATATCACCTTCTATTGCAAATATTCATATGATTTCATCGAATACTATTACTTTTGATGATCCTTGGATCATACCTTCCGATTATGAGGTGGATTCATTTGATGGCATGATGCCTTTGAGTCCCTCTGAAATTGCATATCAAGTTGTACAATCGTTTTCTGATTCTTGTTCAACCGAAACTGATCCAATGAATGTGGTCCATTGGTAATCACTTTCGATATCAACCTCAGCTACAACAACACTTTCTGATCATGTTCATACTGATAAGCAGATTCGTGAATTTTTGTCTGTTGATGATTTACCATGGGAAGATCTTCATCACTGATCTTCGTTTTTACCTGAGCTTGATCATTTTGAAAATGATTTTTCTTCTATTTTTACTACTGACTATGTGAAAGGACCACATAATCCATTGCAACATTCTGATTCTGAGTTAAATTTGGGAAATATCTCTCAAAAGATCCCTATTGACATTTCAGTTAAGCTCGGAATTATTGAAAACATTCATATAGGTGCTTCCTGTATGGATGAGGAAATCCAAAGTTATAAAGCCCTATTTCAAGAATTTCGTGACGTGTTTGCCTGGTCATATGAAGAAATGCCAGGAATCGATCCATCAATTGTTGTCCATGAAATTAAAACATACCCAGATGCTAAACCTGTCTGGCAACGCTTACGTCAGATACATCTGAGAAAAGCTACTGCTAGCAAAGCTGAAGTTGAGAAATTGCTTAGCACAGGTTTCATTTATCCAATTCCTTTAACCGATTGGGTATCAAATATTGTTCCTGTCAACAAAAAACAAGGAACGATAAGAATATGTATCGATTATAGGGATATTAATCGAGCTTGTCCTAAAGACAATTATCCAACCCCCTATATCGATCAAATTATTGATGATTGTGCCAGCAGTGAAATGTTCTCCTTTATGGATGGTTTTTCCAGTTACAACCAAATCAACATACTCCTTGTTGATCAACCTAAAACAAATTTCATTTTTCCACTGGGACATTTGCTTATTACAAATTACCCTTTGGATTGAAGAGCATTGGAGAAAATTTTCAAAGGACTATGTCTTATGCATTTCATGACATCAAGCACATTGTGTAGCCTTATCTCGATGATTTACCTGCGCATTCATTGCATAGAGCTGATCATCTCACTCATTTACGAGCTATCTTTATGAGATGTAGGCATTTTCGAATTAGGTTGAATCCACACAAATATGTATTCTGTGTAGAAATGGGTCGCTTACTGGGATTTTTCATTTCAAAGGTTGGCATTCGTGTCGACCCCTCGAAGGTTGAAGCTATCATAAATCTACCCCCTCCTTTGACTCTTCGCCAACTCCAAAGTTTGCAAGGGAAAGCAAACTTTTTACATCGTTTCATTCCTGACTATGCCGAGATAACGAAAGGTTTTACTAGGTTGTTAAAATAGAATATTCCATTCTTTTGGGATCAGATCGCTGATAAATCTTTTGATGCACTTAAACACGCAGAAAACCATGCGCCATTACTACATCCTCCCAATTACAACCAGGATTACTTTTTGTATCTTGTTGCTTCTCATTCCACCATTGGCATGGTTTTAGTTCAGGAAGATGAATTCAACAACGAGCATGTGATTTACTATCTTCGTCGAAATCTACATCCGACTGAGCTTAAATATTCGCATGTGGAGAAATTGGCCTTGGCAGCTGTCCAAGCTATCCAAAGATTTCATCACTATATCTTATTACGCAAAACCATGGTAATTTCTGACTGTAACCCTATGATGTATATCTTGACTAAACAATTGCTAGGGGACAAGTATTCCAAATGGATAGTTATCCTGCAAGAATTTGACTTGGAATTTGAAAAATCCAAGGCAAAGAAATCTTTGGTTTTTGACGAACTGATGTGTGATTTCCCGCGTACTGATATTAAAACTGTGGCAGAGCACCCCATTGTGGATGAATCCTTGTTTCTTATCAGTACTCTTGATCCTTGGTATGAAGATATTATTGTTTATCTCCAAACCCAATCTTTTCAACCTGAAATATCACAATCTCAATGACGGAAAATACGTTTCCAATCCCAACAATACAATATTATTGGTGATACACTTTATCGTTGTGGAGCGGATTCTGTTTTCCGACGTTGTCTAACACATGAAGAAGCTGAAAAGGTTTTGAATGACTGTCATTCTGGAGCATGTGGAGGTCATATGTCTAGGTATGCCACAACCCAAAATATATTTCGCGCTGGTTATTTTTGGCCATCTTTATTCAAAGATTGTATCTATGCAATCCAGAAATGCCACAATTATCAAATCTTTGATCGTAAAATGCGTGCTCCCCCTGCTCCTCTTCACCCTATAATTGCTATCAGTCCTTTTTGCAAAGTGGGGTATTGACTTTATTACATGTAATCCTCACTCGGCCGGGGGGCATGCATATATTATCCTAGCGGTAGATTATTTTACTAAGTGGGCCGAGGCGATGCCTACATTTTTGGTAGACGGTAAGAATGCTGCAACTTTTGTATTCAATCATATAATTTCTAGATTCGGTGTTTCTCAAGCTATTATTACTGATCATGGAAGTCACTTTCGAAATATCATGATGACTGAACTGACAGATCAACTTGGCCTGCGCCACGATAGTTCTACTCCGTATTACCCACAGGGTAATGGTTTGGTTGAAGCTATCAATAAAGTTTTATTCACTATGATTAAACGAATCATTGGTATTCATAAGTCAAATTGGCATACCATGCTATTTTCACCACTTTTGGCATAACGGACCTCAGTGAAAACATCGACTGGTTTCACTCCTTTTCAACTGGTCTATGGATTGGAAGCAGCGTTACCTATTGAATGCGAAATTATGTCATTACAATTAGCCATAGAATTACTCCCATCTACTTCTGAATAAGAGAAACGTTTTTTGTACTTAGTTTAGCTAGATGAGAATCGACGCACTATTGCAATATCAAACAAGACTCATGCGAAACGAATGAAAGCTCAGTACGAGAGAAGTGTTACACCTCATAATTTTTCAAAAGGCGACCTAGTTTTACTATATGATCAAGTGAATGATAAGCTAGGGGCTGGAAAATTTGTACCTATATGGCATGGTCCTTACATTGTTAAGCGAAAGCTGACAAAAGGGGCCTATGAATTGATAGAATTTGATGGTGTCTCTTTGGGTAAACCCAAAAAAGGACTTTATCTGAAGAGATATTATGCTTAAATTCTGTGTGGAGATTTTTTGTTAGATTAGTTTCTTTACAGCTGGTGTGTTTTAGATTAGAAAAGTGTGCCTAGTTTAGAGAGTGCTCTTATCACTATTCCTGCTTATCTTGATTTTACTCTTGATATTGCAGATGTTGACATCTCTTCAAACATACATTGGTTTTGTTGATGGTGTTTGTTGTAGTACACAGAACATTTCTTCCGCAGCTTGGGTTATCTATTCACCCTTTGATGAGTTAGTGTCTATGCATGGGGCAAGCCTCAATCAAACAATGAATAACATTGCAAAGTATAGTGCAGTGATTGAGTTATTATCTAAATCCATCTCATTTGGGATTTAGAGTTTGATTGTTAGGTTGGATTCTGAACTCGTTGTATTACAGCTTAACAGGGTTTATGCCATTAGAAATCCAATGTTATTAAGGTTATTTTTTAGAGTTCGTCTCTTTAAATGTGAATTTTATTACATTGAATATCAGCATATTCCAAGACATTTAAATACATTAGCAGATGTAGTTGCTTCTCGTATGATAAACAGACATTTGCAATAATCAAAACAGTAAATTTAATAACATTCAATAACATGTTACACGAGATAGCCAGTAATAGTGATATATCATACATAGAAGTGTGTTTCAAAATATACATCGTCTTCGATCATAGGTCTAAAAACACCTTATGATTGGAAAAAATGATAAAAATGTCGCGAGTCTACAAAATCGATCATCGTTTCCCTGGTGATGATCACGATAAGAAACTACTGCTCATGCCACCCTACATAGGAACCTCCTAAAAGGTCCTGGGACCCCAATCACATATCTTTGTAACCTAAGTGGAATATCATCTATATTAGTCTCTAGAATATCTAGTGTCAAGTTCTCTAGATGATGCTCCAAGTCGGTCAGGATCTCTGCTGATTGGTCCTATAGGGCTAGTGCTGCTGCAGCTGGGTGTCTCCTCTCGTAAGGCTGGAGAGTGGCTGGTCGTCGTGGACCCACATCTGCATTTAAAATTTAGATTGTCATTTTTGGATGATTTAAAAAAAAAAAATTAAAACTTAGAAAGTGTTGAAAATGGTTTTTACCTGAATCATCCCATTGCTCTCCTGGTGGAATAATCATGTTTGGATCGCCGTGGTAATCCATCCCAGCATATGGAAAGTCCTGAATAAAAAAAAATTGGTTGTTCAACCAACGAAAATATTCAGGCAAAAATTGAACAACCTCTATGCCCTCAGCGTGACGGGCCATCAAAGAAACCCAACGAACCATTCTAGGCTCTTGAGGAAGACCAGCATCAACAGGAATATGTTGCGGGACTAACATGGGGATCCTCTTTAGAGAAAAGGTGACTACGATAAATCCATATCCAAATTTTTTCAGTTGTCCATTCTTTGCTCTAGTTAATTGGCCTTTCACATTTACCAACACAACCTCGCACTAGTTGTATATTGTGCCTCGAAAACAGTCTACAACCATCTGCATCTAGGATCTAGTAGCCACATGTAGTGCTGCACTCCCGCATAGTCTGGTAACAATGAATGCAATAACTTTAAGCTTAGGACGGCTGATAGTTTTAATATCAATCCGTTTATCCTTGGGGTCTGCTTGATCATTGCAAAACTCCAATCGGAGACTAGCGACAGATTGGCCACTTGGCCTAGTCTCGAAAAGAGATAATTTTTCGCCCCTCTTGGACAAACCAGTCAAAAAGTATATGTCCTCCGGCTCAATTTCGAACCGGTGGCCACCAATCATGAAGCACTGGTCCTGTGTGTTCCACCTGTCTACTAGCCATGTCAAGAGGTCTACTTGGGCCCTCATGCTCGGTATGGCCCAGAACTTATACAGTCTGCATGCTTTCAATACCTGCAATGTGAGCATATGATTTATTGCAGCATTATCTACATCTTCTTTCTCGCGTTCTCACCAAATAAGCATTTTGAATGTCCTACAATGCATAAAAAGACATATTAGAACAAGCTTGTTTGAAATTTTTTGGGCAAAAATGGAGAAATTTAAGTTTTAAATTCATTGCATGGGGTCCACACCCGTTGCTTACAAACAATGCGTAGGTTCGCACAGGTTGTCAGCAATAGGTGCGGACCCATGACTTTTTTCTTTATAGAAAAAATTTGGGGTCCGCAGGGCCCGCATGTTGCACCTGCGGACCCTTGCGAGCGATTTTTTAACCATATTTTTCCTTTAAAAATCAAATTTAAAGCCTAGTAACAATTTGTAAATGGATAAAATGCAAGTTAACGAGGACGTGGATTACTTGGAGCTGATGGTTTTTGATTCCAACGGACGGATTTTCCAGAATCTTCACAGGAACTTTTTTACCCAAAAGCTCTCACTTCTCACTCTGAACTCAAATGGTAAAAATGAAGTTAGAAAAGCCCTTTTTATAAGTTTTTTTAAATAAATGAATTTTTAATTTATTTATTTTTCACTTTAAAAAGGTAAATTTTTAAAAACATTTTTATTTATTTTAAACAGGTATGTGTAATGTTTCGAGTTTTTGTGCAGAATATTGGATTTTTCGAGAAATTGATCATTTTTCAACAAAGAGCATACTTTTATCACTTTTTCGGACTCTTTAAAAAATTTACGAAAAAGCGAAACATTGGAGTCCTCTTTAAGCCCTTTTCAGACTCTCAAAAATTGAAAAGATTGTCAAGCACTTGATTGTTCGAACTCGTTAAAATAAATGAATAATCGTCCCTTCAGTATAAGTTTACCCTTTTTACGGACTGAAATGGAACATTTATGAAAATGGTATATGTTGACTAATTAGGGTCAATAGAGTTCTTTTTAAACTCTTTTAAGACTCGATAAACATGAAAAGATTGTCAAGCACTTGTCTTTTCCAGCTCGTTAAAGTATTGGAAATGTCATCCCTCCTGTATTATTTTATCCTTTTTCGGACCTGAGGGATTATTTTACGAAAAAGTACCCCATGGAGTTTTCTTAAGGTTTTCTTCTGACTCCCTAAAATTGAAAAACACCGAGTTTTTCCTATACTGGACTCATTAAAATTTAACAGTAAAGGACCTGTTCAATTTTAAACAGGAATGAACCACTCCTTCTTAGGGTTCAAATTTTAAACTAAGTTGGACTCATCTGAAGGATGAGCTTATAAACAAGCAAAAGTTATCCTCCTCAAGCTTGTCAAAAATAAAGAGGTACTTGCCAGAAATGGTGGGGGAAAAGAGAGAAAAATGAACCTGTTTGTTACACTTTGTTTTTTAGAAAAGTCGTTAATCACTCTTGAACAAGACACTTTTTGTTCACCTGGGTTGGGAAAATCCTTTGCCTAACAGTTAATCAAACCACATTGAAAGTCTTCAGCCAGTTTCTGGGTATTAGCCTTGGTCAATTGTCACCAAGCCATCTACAATGTCGTTATGTGTTCAAGAGAACAGTTCAAACAAACCATTCATCTGCAAGATATCTGTCATCTATTTCGACCATCCCTGAGTCAATCCTTGCCAATATATTTCTTCAAAACTTGATCTATGATTTCGTGTTGTGGGTTTTCCTACGACGGATCGCTTTCTATCGAATTCAGCTCATTATCTAGGAAGTTGATCTAGAAATCGTCAGTACCTTGAAATCTGCATGCTCTAATGGCAGGTTTCTCGCCTTCGACGATAGGTTGCATCATTGACCTTCGATCGAATGATTCTATGACATGTTCGACTTCAGCTCATTTATTCACATTTCATGGATTATACTGAGTACTTTGAGAGCCACTAACATTATTGGTGGTTTCTCTCACACTTGTTAACAGTTCACATCATTGACTGGTAATCAAGTGGTTTCTACCATGTTCGACTTCGACACATTCAGTCACATAGATAAAATCATACTAGTTCGGGAAGCGGAAATCAAGACCTTGGATCTAGTTTCTACCATCCAGGCTGTGAGAAATTTTGTTAATCATTATACAGTGGACTATTCATAGACAGATGGTTGTGTCCATACTGTGTCTACACATGTCTATACTCTTGATGTATTACAAAATCATTCCTCTATCAGAACAATTTAGTTAGTTTTCTAGTCGGTTTTGATCTAAGTATGGGAATGCCTACCTCAGTGATGAAATGTCTACACACACACACACACACACACACACACACACACACACACATATATATATATATATATTGCATTGAATATTTTTACAGGTTCCAACTGGGGTGTCCACAAGATGATCCTTGAAATGATAAAGTACTTCACTCTTCATACATGACAGACTCTATCTTCATCTATTACAGACTTCGCACTTTAGGGGGCAATCTGTTGCACTGAAAATTGTCACCTTGACATTTTGCTATCTGTGTGAGTTCATTACCACTCATACTTTCCTCCAATGCAAGTCTAAAACATCAGTTCCTCATATCAAGTCTTGAAAATAAGAGAAAAGCTCTCAAAAGTTTTTAAAACTCTGGTTCTGCACTTTCTCTGTGTCTTACCTGCGGTCCCGCACCTAATGGTCATGTCTTCGGCGCATCTGACCACACTGTCTCTGTGTTAAAGGTGTGGACCCCTGTAAAAGTTAAAAAGGTAGAAGTATATTATGAAAAACTTAATTTCAGTGATTTCTAGAAGCTTATGGAAGGAATCTTGAGGTGGCAAGTTCGCTCTTTTAAGGTTCATGTAACCCATACATTAAGGAGCTAACCCCTTGATGTGAGGAGCTTATTCGTTTGAAAGAGGATTCTATCCCTTCATAGGTGGACCTGTAACCTCCTCCTCTGCATTATAAAAAGAAGTATTGAATTGATTAACTGGTTAGAGTTAGAAGCTTACTAATTTTTGAGGGAAAATTTTGTTGGAACTTAGTCTTCCTTAGTTGAGTTTTATGAGGAGAGATTACATACCTCTATGAATCTCATTTGGAAGAGTGCAAGACTTGTCAAAGTAAAGGAAATTCGTGTTTCGGACCCTAGGAAGAACTTGTTCAACATCATGGCTGAAAAGGTTGTAAGGTTCTTTTACTATTCAAAGTTAATACAAATATATTTGTTTTTCTCAATAAGCTGTTAATTCATGGTTTATTTTATGGATTCCTTGATCAGCATAATAGGCATGATTTATAATATTTTCTATGCAGGTGCTATTTAATGTTTGCTTGCTTGTGATTGCAGGTCTTCAAAGATAACTCTTTTGAACGACTGGAGGATGACTACTACGAACAAGCATTGGATCTAAGGTAGGATCTTAACACCTTTGTGGTATTTACTTAGAAATCGCACATGTCTAGAGAAAGATAGGTTTGTTTGTCTATTTGTTGCTAGACTATCTTTTGATACTAGGGAGATCGGTCTTGTCCGCAAGATCGATTTATCCAGCCAACACCAGACATAGGTTGTTAATAGGATGATAGTGCACATATTATGCATGTACAACTCTACACATCCATTAACATTGGATGAGAGTCTCCCCTATGTGAAACACAACTACAATAGAGCTCTCCATAGCTCAACTAGCCACAAGTCCTTTTCAACTGGGCATGGGATTTCAACCATTTTGTCCCATTTTGTGTCCCATTGATGTTGCCAAATGTCTCTTGCAACTACATAGACATAATCTGCACATGTTCATTTTGAAGCAAATAAGGCTACCGAGTTTATTGAATGCATTCAAACAATCTACTAGAAGGTTCATGATATCTTGGATAAAGCCAATACTAAGTACAAACAATGTCATGACCAACATAGGGTACCACATAAGTTTCAAGCGGGTGACAAGGTTTGGTTTAAGGAATGCCTCATTGGAGCCCATCATAAGCTTAAACCACCCCGATATGGGCCTTACACCATCAACAAGGCTATGGGTAACAATGATTTCGAGTTAATTATCACTCCATTCCTTGGCCTACACATAGTCTTCAATGTGGACTGCCTTCGGCCATACTTTCCAACATTATTGGACACATCAAACATTGTTGGGCAATTGACACAACAGAGCTCAACCTAGATTACATTGAACATGCCAAAATTGATCGGATCATAGATAAACAAATTAATAACACTCGCCAATAGAGGATTCAACTATATCAGGTTGTCAAAGCCAACCAACTCCTGTACCAAGGCAAGTAGCTCACCAGGGACCAAGTTCAACAGAAGTTTCCTCACCTCGTGGAGGCACCCAACACAATGAGGACCATTGCTTCCTAAGGGGGGAGGATTGATCTAGATGGATATTGGTGGTCACCTACCTATTTCATTTGGACTCCCAACATTGTTTTCTATCAGTTTCCTATTTTTCAATGTAGTTTCCTATTTCAACAATTTTCTATTTTTGGTAGTTTTCGGGTCCTAAACTTTTGGGGCTGCTTTGAGCCGCTAAACGACGTTTTTTGGGGAAACAAGTAAATGTGAGTCTTCAATTAACATTTGTAGTCAATTTTTTTTCATTGGATAAACCTTTTTAATGGGCTATCATGCACACAAAATGGGGATCATATGCCAAATTTATGACCCCAGAAAGTTGACGTCCCTACTAACCCCATTTGGGCCCATAGCTTTTGGTGCTTCATCTCCTAGGGTTAGAGTTTTGGAGGTTTAAGGTTTCTCATTATTTTTTCATGATAAAAAAGCCTTTGAGCCTCATTGTAACATAGTTCAGAAGGCATGTAGCCATCAAATCTCTTCTCAAACATAAGCTACCATTGCCCAAGCTGGTTTTCTTTCATTATGCACGTAAACATTTTCAACATTGTTATTTGTTAATTGAAGTTCAATTTCATTGTGTCTCTGTGTTTCTATTTTAAATCTGTATTTCATTTCGTTCCTTCATAAATATGGATCATTATAACAAAACCATATGGAAAAATTTAAAATTCTCCTCCCTTTGCCTACATAGAATTGGCCAAGTCAACAACTTTTACATTTTGATTGAAATTGACCAAAATTGTCTTGCTTCACTAAATGCATGTCTAGGGTTCATTTCCTAGTCACATTGAGAGATTCATATTAGAAGTGTGTGTTTTGTCATTCCCTACCTTTCTATATTTCCAATCTAAGACTTAAAACTTATTGTTGTGCAAAAATGCTCACATTCAACATTAATTTTATAAAATGTACCAAAAATTTAATACATGCGAGTAGTACCAAATAGTGTCTCTATAATGAGTGATGCAAGAATAATGTAATATTTCAAATGCTTGGTGAAATTAAAGCTAGAAAATACAATGTGTAAAAAGATTTTTCAATGTAGTAAAATCTTAGGAAATGGTTTGTGTGTCATAAGATTCTTCCAACATCATTCATGTCTTTTAGATTTCAATGCCTGACCAAAATTCCACCTTTTTGGTATGTGTAATATGGTCGATAAACAAAATATTTGGTCCAATGCTTGGAACATGAATACCATCTCCAAACTTCATTGTATCAATGATGAAATCACTATATAACCTATATGGTTGAATTGTCACCAATAACCACTTTATCCCTATTGTGTTGTTGTCTATAATTAGAAAGATGGCATTCATGTTTGGTCATGTGTCAAGTAGCTCCTGAATAAAAAATTTACTCTCTTTTAGAAGAAGACTAAAGTGAAAAGTGTTCTACCAAATGTGCACTATGAAAAGATCCAACATTCTCATAAAAAGTGTCTTTGGTGCCTACTATACATCTTGTAGGCTCTTAGATTTTTTGAAGAACACAAACACATTTGAAGATATCATTCTCCTTATGAAAATAACCACATATAACTCTTTCCTTTTCGAAGGATTTCAAGGATAACCATTTACCTTATTGAGACTCGAATTTAAAAGGGGTTTATATAGCCTTTAGATGGACTTGATCCTGGGTAATTAATTCACCTATATTCCTCAAGGTAACTTCATGTTAGATGACATTAGAGAAAACTTCATATAGAAGAGTTATATAATCCTTGACAAATAAAGGAAAACTATAGTCTATAAGAATAAAAGATCTAGAAGTTAGAAAGAAGTTTTGCATATAATTTTCCCTTTCCTCTTGCTTAAATAACATCAACCTTAAAGTTTTTAGACCTTGCAATATGCTCCTCAACCATGTCAAATTCATCCATATTAATATTAGCAAGTTTAGTTTCAAGTTAGTCGACTGAAGTAGTTTTCGTCACTCCAAAGAGAATTTCATATTCCCTTCACAACATTGTTATCCTTGGTGTGATGAATGAGATCAAGCTTAGCATAGAGAGTGATCAACCCAAGAGCATTAACCTTATTCAAACATATAAGGTCATAATTATCATCATCTTTAACAGGAAGCATCCTCACTATGTACATCCATAGACCTTTACTTTCAAGTAGGGAAGTCATTTGATCTACCAACGAGTATAATTAGCCCCATTCAAATGAGGAAAAAACCACTTTAAACTAATAAGATCAACTTCGACAAGATGAAGGCTCCTTATGTAATGTAGACAAATATTCACCTTTATAAATCCAAATGGTACAAAATCCTAGGTAACCCTAGGAATGAAGGTGAAGGCTTTAAGAAGGTTGAAAAGTGCCAAAGAACACCCTCAAAGGAAATCACAACCCTAGATTAGTGATTATATCTCCATAAACCCTATCCAAGAAAGCCCTAGTTCAACATTATCATAAATATTTCACTAGCCAATAGTTTTTAGATTGGAAAAAGAGAATTGAAAGAGTAAGGTTCACACATGGTTTCATATAATATTGAGATTCATAACAATCAGTAGAATAGTCAATAGAACCAAAACTGAATTAAATTATAAAATAAACTCTTCACAAGTACACTAGAGAGAAGTAAGGCTAATATGCTAGAGAGAGAGTCCAAAAGCTAAATATAAGTGAAGAAAACAAGTGCGCAATTGCACCTAATAAAAAAATACCAAAATTAAGTGCTTTAGACTTATAATATTTGTATTTTGGATTAAGATTATCACAAGATTAGATGATATAAATGAGAGCTAAGTTGTGTATTTATACACAACTCAAGTGAGGCATCCTTTCAAGAGGGGGTCATTGGCACACACTAAAATAGGGTTATTGATTGTACATATAAACCTAGATACATAAATGAAATAAAATATTGACTTAGCCATAATTACAAGTATAGAGTGATGCATATGAATGAGTGATAACTCATGATTGTTCTATTTCCATCACATAAAATATCCCAAAAAGAATCTAAGAACCCTTTATAAAGGCTTCCTTCACATGAGGTTGATATCTTTGGATCTAGTTTTGGTAATGGTCTTAGATCTTTGGAGAGATCTTGCATTTATTTCCTTCCCACACAAAGGAAGGTCTGATTTACACCTTTGTATCCACTTGCCTAATTTGCTTTGGAGGTTTAAGAGGAACCATTGGAAGATTATTGAGGATAACATGAAATAGCACTAGACATGAGACAACCTAGAAGAGGAACAAAACCAAGGAAAAATGATTCATAGCCATCTCACTACCTAAAGTATGGATGCATGATGTAAGCTTTTCTATTTAAAATCTCTTTCTCCACCTTCCATATTTGCTTGCATTAGTTTGATGTTGTTACTTGAATGCTTCAAGTATATCTAAAATGGTTTTCACTTTGTTTTGCAGATGGGATCTAGGAATTTGTTATTTTTGTTACTTGTAGAATAGAAAAAATAATTTGTTACATTTGTTATTTGTAGAATAACAAAATATGTATTCTTGTCATGTGCACAAGATTCATGGAGCTAAGATCCTCTTCTTGCTCATTCATTCAACATTTGAAGTTTAACAATCACATGTTTTTTCCTTCCATTTATTAAAGCTTATTCATTCAACATTTGAAATTTAACAAAGTCACATGTTCCTTCCTTCCCTTTATTGAAATCTTAGTTGCTTCTTGCTTAAGTAACTTAGTGAACTAAAACTTATTTTCACTATCACTATCATTCCATTCAGCTATTACTAGTACATTCATATGAAAAAAACCCATAACACCATGCTAATTCAATGCGGATGAAATGAAATTTACTTTTATGATAGGTTGTCTTTTGACTCACGATTATTGTAATCCTTCAAAAATTAAGGGTAATGAGTTGTTTTATTATAGTTTTTAACT
This sequence comes from Pinus taeda, assembly GCA_000404065.3. Lineage (NCBI taxonomy): Eukaryota > Viridiplantae > Streptophyta > Pinopsida > Pinales > Pinaceae > Pinus > Pinus taeda. The sequence continues at coordinate 23,662 of APFE030606694.1, forward strand.
TGTCCCTTTCACCTCTCCTGGTCCTTTCTTGAGTATTTCAATCTTCCCGGCTTCAAAAATTTCACTAATAAAAGGCTTAGTTGACAATTTTGTAAGTTTGATCTACTTTCACCTTTTCTTCTTCCCGGCTTCAAAAATTTTCTTCTTCTGACTTCAGAAATTTTATTAATAGAAGGCTTAGTTGAAAACTTTGCATGTTTATCTAATTTCACCTTTTCTTCTTCCTTATAGTATGGAAGTTCAAATGAAGTCAAAATTAGTCTTGATAGAGACAATGCGCTTTAACTGAATTTGAGTGCCTTGGGATGGCAAACAATGAGATGGTGTTAATAAAAGGGTTCAATAATTTCACTTTCTTTGGCAAGGGTTTAACTCCCTTAACCATGCCTTTTCCTCTTACCAAACCTCTACCAAATAGTATGACAACTAAGATTATGAATCCAACCTAATCATAGAGAGATCACTGCAAAGAGAAACCATATTACTGGGAAGATGGATGTTCAGATGAAGTCAAGCTTAGTCTTGGTAGAGACAATGAGCTTCAAGTGAATTTGAGTGCCTTGGGATGGTAGACAATAACATGGTGCTAATAAAAGGGTTAAATAGGGAGCCGTATCCCTTCCTTTGGCAATGGTTTAACTCCCTTAACCATACCTTGTTCTTTTACCAAATAGTATGGAAACTAAGATTATGAATCAAACCTAATCAGACAGAGATCACTGCATAGGGAAACCATATTACTGGCAAGATATCTGACTAAGCATTTCAGGTTTTTTACAGGTGAGAATTTTACCAAACAGTATGGAAACTAAGATTATGAATCCAATATAATCATACAGAAATCATTGCACAGAGAATTCATATTGCTGAGAAGATATCTGATTGAGCATTTCAGATTTTTTGCAGGTGAGAATTTTACCAAACAGTATGGCAACTAAGATTATGAATCCAACCTAATCATACATGAATCATTGCACAGAGAATTCATATTACTGAGAAGATATCTGACTGAGCATTTCAGATTTTTAACAGGTGAGAATAAAGATAATAGCATGGCAACTAAGATTATGAATCTAACCTAATCATACAAAGATCACTGCCTAGGGAAACCATATTACTGACAAGGTATCCAACTGAGCATTTCAGGCTTTTTACAGGTGAGAATTTTACCAAACAGTGTGGCAACTAAGATTATGAATCCAATCTAATCATACAGAAATCATTGCACAAGGTGAGAATTTTACCAAACAGTATGGCAACTAAGATTATGAATCCAATCTAATCATACAGAAATCATTGCACAAAGAATTCATATTACTGAGAAGATATCTGACTGGGCATTTCAGAGTTTTTACAGGTGAGAATTTTACCAAACAGCATGGAAACTAAGATTATGAATCCAATTTAATCATACAGAAACCATTGCACAGAGAATTCATAGTACTGAGAAATCTGACTGAGCATTTCAGAGTTTTTAAAGGTGAGAATAAAGATATTTTAATGGAGTTCATATTAGTGAGAAGATATCTGACTGAGCATTTCAGATTTTTTACAGGTGAGAATAAAGATATTTTAATGGAGTTCATATTAGTGAGAAGATATCTGACTGAGCATTTCAGAGTTTTTAAAGGTGAGAATAAAGATATTTTAATGGAGTTCATATTAGTGAGAAGATATCTGACTGAGCATTTCAGATTTTTTACAGGTGAGAATAAAGATATTTTAATGGAGTTCATATTAGTGAGAAGATATCTGACTGAGCATTTCAGACTTTTTACAGGTGAGAATAAAGATATTTTAATGGAGTTCATATTAGTGAGAAGATATCTGACTGAGCATTTCAGACTTTTTACAGGTGAGAATAAAGATATTTTAATGGAGTTCATATTAGTGAGAAGATATCTGACTGAGCATTTCAGACTTTTTACAGGTGAGAATAAAGATATTTTAATGGAGTTCATATTAGTGAGAAGATATCTGACTGAGCATTTCAGACTTTTTACAGGTGAGAATAAAGATATTTTAATGATGTTCATATTAGTGAGAAGATATCTGACACAGCATTTCAGTTTTTTTACAGGTATTTTAATGGAGTTCAAAACCGATTGGGGTGAGAGAGGCTCGAACTCTCGACCTCAGGATTTCTCAGATAAGCTATGAGACCTACGCGCTAACCAACTGCGCCACCACCCCTGTTGCTTTTGAACGAAACGTATCTAATAAAACCTACTTGGGAAACAATTATAAATGCCTAAACCTAACCCTAGCACGATATTCCAAAGTGGTGTATAATTACCAACTGCGCCACCACCCCTGTTGACTTTAAATGAAACTTATCAAGTAAATTCTACATTGAAAAAGAGTTAAAAAGGCTTAAACCTAACCCTTGTACGATTTCGACAGTGGTGTCCAATTAATGTAAAGTCGATGCATCAAATTTCATCAAAGTGAGGCTTCTCTTGGTTCGTTTGGATTTTTCGCAGTCGCAGGAGCGAACCAGGTTGGAAAAGCCTGTGATGGGGTTCGACGATTTCTTCTTCGGGGAGCCATAATAACGAGAAATATCGGAGCTTAGCCCTTCCTTCTTGATGTTCCCCTGTTTCGTCGGGCGAATGAACGATGACCAGCCCCACACCTCCGCGGGGAAGAAATGTGAAAAGAGAATGACAATCAAGAAAGAAGAAATCATTTTAACGTCTACGAAATGAAAACTCATTGTTTCTTGAATCTAACCTTCAAGCTATTCCAAAACCACCTTCTGTGATCCATTCCGAATTTTTCAAGTATTTTCTAAATAATCAATTATTTAGCCCCATATTTCCATGGGGAGAAATGTGAAAAGACCAATGACAATCAAGAATGAAGAAATTATTTTAACGTCCACGAAATGAAAACCCATTGCTTCTTGAATCCAACCTCCAAGCTATTCCAAAGCCACCCACACTGTGACCCATTCCAAAATTTTCAAGTATTTTCTACTAAATCAATTGTTTAGTTTACACTTATGTCTTCGTCAATCACCAAGGCAAGCCCAATCCACTACCTCTTCACCACCTTGTGCCGCTTCTTTCCCTTCACATCCTTTACCCTCATCTCTCTTGCAAATGTTGTTATTCCCACTACGCACCTATGAAACCATTATCTCCCACCTCAAAAACCCCTATTCCTTCCATTGTGCTCAAGAAACAAAAACTCGATTAGAAAGAGTGCTTCTTAGGTTCAAGAATTCTCCTTCCAAGACCTCGAAACTAGATGTCTTTACTCTTTTCACACAAAAGAACCATCATTTTCTTCCGAAAAAATTTACCAACCATCCTCTAAAGGACAATCCAAATCTTGAAAACATACTTACAAAAAGGCATCACATCTTGGAACCACAATACCTCCCACTAGATTGTTGATTAAATCACTATCCCTAAAATTAGATTTTACACAATATTGTTCCCCTTTGACCCCCAAGGCCCTAGGGAGCCTTTCCACCAACATAGCACTACTAGGATAATTAGCAAAAAACTCATCTTTAGGTAAAGAGTCTTCCAAATAGTCCACAAGCTTAATATCTTCCTCCATCCCTTAAACCCTAGGTTCTTTTACCACAAGATATTCACCAATGTTCTTAGCAATGTTTACCAAGTTTGTGGAAGTAGATTCACCCAAGTGATGATGTGGTAATATTATGTGGTTTTATGGATCCTCACAATGTAGTCTTTGCTCCATGACTAAGACAACATCTGTGACCTAACAATGGCACCTGCATTAGTGGACTACAAATGGCAAAGGCATTTGCTACAACATTGCAATCGCAAAAGAAATGAAGCTCAACACCACTAAGTAATCACTTTTGTATATACAACAATATACCTTGTGATCTTTTCAAGAAAGAGTTTGTGTCATACTAAAAATTTAGCTCAAGCAACATAGCAATTGGAATAGCGATTATTGACTTGGTCATTAGGGATCCATCTTGCCTGAAGCTCCTTTTGCAACACCCATGCCTTCTCTAACATAAATCCTACTCTGCTCATTTTCACTACCCTAGGGTTAGGGTTAGTGTTTACTCCACTTTATTATGTCCTCCTACCAAAAAATTTTCCATATCGAACTATTGTGATCCTTACCAAGATATCATGTGTAATCTTATCTTCAAACAATCTAAAATCCAATTCTACTTATGGTTAGAGTAAAGAATCATCATGACTCCACAAAAGCTTTTGTCTTCAACATTTCCAATATTTTAACCTCCTATTGCATGCCACACTAAGAGGGATCTAACAAACCATTGAAGCAATAGATATTGCCAATGTACAATAGATTCTAAGAAGATATGTTATAATTATGGTTGTTGCAACCAACTACTAGATATTGATGCTAAATTAATCGTCTTTCCATTGAAAACAAAAAGGGTTGTATATCCACGACTCAACCAATTAAGAGAAATGTGCATGATATGATTCAAGCAAAATATGAAGCTAAAACACCATTCCATTTGCAACTCATTCACAAAGTCAAAACATCTATCCCTATGCATTTTTTATATGTGTGTGTGTACACACACACACCAACAAATGCATGTTGAGATTGCACATATAAAGGTCAGATTACAGATGAAGGTTGTGAGCACCATATTATATATATATATATATATATATATAATATATTATATATATATATATATACCCTTGATTATTGGCTCATGATTAGTGTTGGGGCAAGATGATGTATTTTCTTAGGAACTTGACTTGGATTGGTATGCTCTTATCCTTGGCAAAGAAAGATTCGAAGCAATATATAGTAATGAAGGATCTTGAACTTTTAGGTAAGTCTAATACACCACTTATTAATTGGTTTGTGGAGTCCTTTACTTTTCAAAAGATGGAAGAAGAAGACAAATTTTCTAGTGTAATTAAAGTAGTAGGTTATTTGCATTGGTAGGATGGTCTCTTTCTCGAGTGATTTCAATGAGTGTTAATGGGTGTGTGTGTGTGTGTGTGTGTGTGTATATCCTTGATTATGGGCTCATGATTAGTGTTGGGGAAAGATGATGTATTGGTTTAGGAACTTCACTTGGATTGTGTTGACGGTGCTGGACCCACCAACATGTCAAGGGATCTCCCCGGTAAGAAGTCCCAACTAGACCTCAGAGCACTTGGATTAGGAGTCCCATCAGTGGGTAGTAAAGCTATGCCTTGACTGTGATAGTGCGCAGAGGTAAGCAAGATATCTTTGTCGGAAGCAAGTTGTGACCTTGCGGTGAGTCAAGAGAGATGCATGGGGAGGTTCTAACACATGAAGGGGAAAAGGAAGTGTGTCCCTTAAAATCCTGTAATAGTATGCAAATTGAAAGGAACACACAAGCATAATGATATCACGGGTTGGAAGCGGAATAGTCCACAATCCAGAGTGACGAGTTAAACCAACAACATGATTCCTACAAGATTCATACAATCATATACAAAGTAGTTCATACATGAATGTGTAAGTTAAATAGCATACATTATTAAAGTAACCAGAATAGCCCAACTACAATAACAACATATGCATGAAAACGTGTTGGCTCTATTATATTATATAAAGTGATAGTTCCATCCATAGATACACCATGACAGTTACTAGCCCCAATAGTGGAATGTTACAGTCAACACTGCCTGCTCATCCAGAGAGATGTACTCGCTCTACACTATGGATAAGCCAAGGCTCGTCACAATACTCTCCAAGCCCTTCTTGAAGCAATACCTAGCAAAAACCTGGTTCCCAAAAGCTCGTTCTATGAGTTATGAGGTTCTATATATAGCAAAGGGTGGGGTGACCCTTGACATTCCCCTTTGACCCTTGGACTACCCTCATGACTCTTGAACATCATTACATATAACTCTTTACGTTACATATGATTGTTTGCATTCCACTAATGACACTTGGAATTTCACTTAACATTATATTGGATTACAACGGTTACGAATCATGGTAGTGAGCTGGTCTAGACAACTCATAACACAAATTGACATGACATTATTGACATCTATTGGCTGACTGTAGTGTCCATGTCAAGCTACTGTGTTGTTAAGTGATGGATGTGTCCTCAAATATACTTTACCTTCATCTCTGCATAGCTTGGTGTTGTGGGGTGTTCAATGGTCTTGTTCTTTGTAAAATGGTTCCATGCATGTGTTTCTTTTGCTTGTTGTTTGATGTGCTTCGTGTGCACGTTCAACTGTGAGAAAGTCTTTTAGCATGTAATCCTTCTTCATCTCATTCGTTGTTGCACCATGATCCATTAGTGTACCTATTCCTCCCATTCACTCATGATGGGATGACATCAAATCCAAAACCTCCTAGTCTAGCGTGATGCATTGTTCTCATGTCTCTGGTTGAGGTGACTGGGAGGGAGGAAAAGACACTGAAACTACGCAGAGCACAACTCAGGCCGGGATGAGAGGCTCCGAAGGACTATTGGGAAGACTGCACAAAGGTCACTGGGAGGTAGATTTGCACAATCCGGGACAACATTGATAGATGCAAGGTGGAACCTAGCTTGGCAGGATTGCGCAGTTCTTGGGAGGAAGACAAGACGAGGTGTCTGGGGGAACTATTGAACAGTTCTGCGCAATTTTCGGGATGAGGATTGGGTAGGTGATCTGAGGTCCAGCTGGGAATCTACACAGTTTCCCTTAGGAGGATAGATCGGGCTGCAGGAAGCATTAGCAGATAATGCTACATAGTTTTCCAGAGCAGGGCAGGATCGGGTTGCGGGGATTTGTTGGTCACAACTGCACATTTTTTAGGGATAATGCGGGACAGGAAGTAGGGGCCTTTTCGACACAACTACATAGTTTCCGGGATGAGTACAGAGCCAAGTAGCAGGGACAATATGGTAAAAATGTACAATTTTTAGAGGTAGTGCAGAGGAAGCCAACAGGGGGGCCTGCTAGTTAGATCTGTGAAATTTCTTGGAACATTGCAATGACAGGAAACAAAGGCCTAAATCACATGTTCGCGCAATTTCTGGAGGAAGTGTTAGGGAGGAAGCTGGGCATGTCTGCATCGTTTTGGAGAGCAGCATAGCTCAGAGTCACAATGCAGTTTAGGTTTCTGGTAGACCAGAGGGAGGCATGATGAGTGATCTTGTGGGAAGTGTAGACTGGATCGGACTTAAGGAAAAATTTTGTGCAGTTATGGGGGATATTCAGCTTGCTCACTTCTAGGATTTCTTAGTGTAGGCTACCCCACACGACAGCCTCAAGCTCTATGTAGTTCTGGGTAGCAGAGTAAGGTCATTGAGAGCTAAGACTGTGCAGTGCAGCTCAGTCAGGGTCCAGTTGAAGGAGGGTTGTTCAGTCGACTTATTTTCAGGAAAAATGGCTAAGTGTGGGAGCAAGTGAACTTATGCATACGTGACATTGTGATCACACACTTAACATGACTTGATGAAAAGACACATCAAATCAAAAAGACAAACATGTGCTTAGTGGGACTATCTAAAGGTTAAGAGTGACAAGTGCGACACTTAAGATAGATCTTCGAACAACCGTGATGACACTTGTGCGACAGTGCTTACAAATTTGTGTGTGAGTACGATCGATGTTCACATAGCGAAAACAACTCACGCACACAAAGACAAACCTTCAAAATTTCCATAACAAGATTGCAAGTATGATCTAGCAATATGACAGTTGGTCCAATAAGTGAAAAGGAAGCAAGACAGAGGGAACACATGGAATAAATTTTAGTGCTTGCAAACATGCATGTTATTGAAGACATAATGATATAACAATGATAAGCAGTACTTCAAGCTACACTAAGATATGTACTTCAAAAGGATGTAATTTACTTACCCTCGAGATGATTACGCATCGGGCGAAGTTTGCATGCGGCCTTGATATTTTGTCATCACTTGATTTGTTGGTCCTTCTCCTCATTTTTTTGAGAGTGATCTAGCATGTCATATTTTCCAGTAGCCACTGACCAATAGATTTGCGCAGTTTCAACGGGCAGTGACTACTATCGCGATGAGGCCCTGGGAGGACCATCTGTGTAGTTTTTGAATGTAAGACAGATTGGATAGCTTGGACAACACTGCACAATTTTGAGATGCAAGACACTGCAGAGGGATGGGGTCTTGGGAGGACACCGTTGCGTACTTTCTAAATGCAAGATAGACTAGGCAGTTGTAAGACAAGATTGTGTAGTTTTTGAATGCAAGGCATTATTGTAGGATGGGGTCTCGAGAGGACACCCCAGTGTAGTTTCAGGTTGCAAGATAGATTGGGTATTTGAGGGAAAATATTGTGCAATTTCTAAAGACAACAGGTTTCGATTGGGGAAGGACACTAGAGGACACCATTGTGCAGGTTTTGATGCCAAGGGAGGCTGGGGTCTATGTGCATTGCACAGTCCCAACAGGCAAGGGAAAAATATTGAGGGTTGTAGAAGAAAAATGTGTAGTTCCGGAAAGCTAGATGAGGCTAGGTTGCTCGGGAAACTAGCTAAGTGTGAGATCAGTGAACTGATGTAAACAATGATAGAACTTGACTATGATCACACACGAACACTTAGTGATACAACATAGACCATCCATAACATATAAAACATACTCTGCTTGATGCAACAACCTTCGTGACAAGAGTGCATGAGGTGAGTGTGAAACATGTCTATGTGATGATAACAATCCATACGCACGAATATATCCCCTTGAAGCATAACAAACTTCTCTTTGCATGACAAATGATAATCCCTATGCCCAAACATGCCACATGCCGCATAAAGATGAGAACATGAATAACTCTTACGATCAAGGAGGGGGCTTGAGATCATCAACTTAGCAATAAGTGACCAAGGAACGATCGATCACAGGATCCAAAAAAGGCTCCAAAATTTGCATGTGAGCCAAAATTTTGGAGGGTGGTTGTAGTTGCTACAACATATTATTATGCTCTTATCCTTGGAAAAGAAGAAAGATTTGAAGCAATATATAGTAATGAAGGATCTTGACATTTTAGGTAAGTCTAATACACCTTTTATTAATTTGTTTGTGGAGTCCTTTAATTTTCAAAAGATGGAAGAAGAAGACACATTTTCTAGTGGAATTAAAGTAGAAGGTTATTTGTAGCGGTAGGATGGTCTCTTTCTCGATTGATTTCAATAAGTGTTTGTTATGAAACCAGCTCACAAAAAAAGTAGAATGGATAGATCAACGCCTTAGAATTCAGCCTCTTCGAGGACAACCTCCTTTACATTACCTAAATGAATAATTCTTAGATGATTCAAATGACAAAACCTCCTTTCTATATATAGGAGTTTAAGGAGTCACAATATAACCCAGCCGACCTAACAATAATAATAAAAAGCCACAAAAATAACAATAGAGGGATTTTGTGGGGCACAGTAATAACAATATGGGAACAATAGGGGCACAACAATATTAATAAGGGATACAACTACAATAGTAATGGGTAAATCACTAGTATTATAGGGACCTAACATGCCCCTCTCCTTCAAAAAAGTGTTCCTCAACGCTTTAGTAGTTCTGGATGCTTCTGTATAAAATTTTCATCCTCCCATGTGGAATCTTCAGCAGATAAGTTCTTCCACTTGATAAGATACTATGAAATTGATCGATTTCAAAGCTGTCGAGTTCTTGTTTCTGTCACTGCTTTCGGTTCCAATATAATTTTTCCTTCCTCGTCAAGTTTTGGCAATATTGTTTGAACTAGGAGCTTGTCGCTTATAACCTTCTTTAAACATGAAACATGGAAAATTGGGTGCAATCGAGAAGCTGCAAGAAGCTCCAATTTGTATGCCATAGTACCAATCTTTTGCAACACCTTGTACGGACCATAATACTTTGGTGATAATTTGTTATCCTTCTTAACTTGCTTGAGGGACATTTGCTTATATGGTTGTAGCCGTAGAAATACCCAATCACCTACATCAAAACTTCTTTCGCTGCAATGTTGATCTGCCTGTTGTTTCATTCTATTCTGTGCCAACACGAGGTTATCCTTTAAGAGTTGGAGGACTTGTTGTTGATGTTCAATGTGATGTTCCATTGCTTGAACCTTAGAATTTTATCTTAAATATGATGTGATGGATGGTGGCTGATATCCATAAAGTGCCATAAATGGGGTCATTTTTGTTGTTGTATGGTAGGAAGTGTTATACCACCATTCAGCCATAGTCAACCATTTGACCCATTGTGTCTGTTTATCAGATACAAAGCAACGAAGATATCCTTCCAAACATTTGTTTACTATCTTAGTTTGCCCATTAGATTGAGGATGATAAGATGAGCTATGTGCTAACTGAGTACCAAGACAAGAAAATAATTTTGTCCAAAAATTTCTAGTGAAAATAGGATCTCTGTCACTTACAACAATCTTTGGGTTTCCATGTAGCTTTTGGATTATTTCCATAAATGCAGTAGAAACTGTACTGTCTTTAAATGGATGTGATAATGCAAAAAAGTGTGCATACTTGGTAAGTCTGTCAACTACCACCATGATGACACTCTTTCCCTCAGACTTGGGTAAACCTGTGATAAAATCCATTGAAGCCTCCTCCCAATGTTGGCTTGGAATGGATAAAGCTTGTAATAGACCCGATGTCTTAATTGTTTCAACTTTATTTTGTTGGCAAACCAAACATTCCGCCACAAACTTTTGAATATCCGATTTAAGGCATCCTAAAAAAATTCATTCTTAACTCTGTGGTAAGTTTTCAAAAATCTTGAGTGCCCTCCTAAGGGAGAAGTGTGCAATTCCATAAGAATCTTTTGTTTTAGTTGGGAATTCTTACAGAGGTATAAGTGATATTTGTACCATAACAAATCATTTTTCCAGCTAAATGTATCAGATGTATGGAATCTTGTTGTAGCTTTCGAATAAGTGCCCACAGTTCTTCGTCATTCTTCCATTCCTCCCTTGCTTCATTTATCCAATCTGGTGGATAATAGAAATGGCACACAACAATGCTTCCACATCCTCATCCTTTCTTGAGAGTGCATTTGGCACCACATTTTGCTTCCCTTTTTTGTAGATGATTTCAAAGTCATACCCCAACATCTTTGTGACCCAATTTTGTTTCTCTTCAGTGGATAATATTTGTTTTAAAAAGTATTTAAGGCTATCATGATCTGTTTTTACCTTGAAGTGTCTTTTCATTAGGTAGGGTCGCCATTTCTTAAGTGCATGTAGTATGGCCAACATTTCCTTCTCATAAATAGCTTTGCTTAAAAACTTTCCCTTGATTGGACAAATTTCAAAAGCAATGGGTCTTTCATCTTGCATTAGAACAACACCAATTCCATTTCCTGAAGCATCACATTCCACAATAAAGGTTTTTGTGAAATCTGGTGTAGCTAAGACAAGTGCTTGGCACATTGCTCTTTAAGATGTTCAAAGGCCTTTGTTGCTTCTGGAGTCCATGAAAATGCATCTTACTTCAATAATGTTGTTAGAGGTGCTACTATTCTCCCATAATTCTTAACAAACTTTCGATAATACCTTGTCAACCCGAGAAATCCTCGCAGATGCTTTATGGATGTGGGGATTTTCCATTCCTTAATGGCTTTAATTTTGCTAGGGTCTACCTTAACTCTTCATGAGATACAATATGACCCAGATATTCCACCTCTTGTAAAGAAACATTTGGATCTTTTTACATATAATTGTTTCTCCTCCAATAGTTGTAGCACCCTGTCAACATGTTCAACATGATCCTTCCAAGACTTGTTGTAGATTAGTATATCATCA